>CM076581.1:1292068081-1292197484 GCA_034641835.2 Pinus albicaulis | reverse complement strand
ACCTCCTCTCTGATGTTGGACCCCTAGATGTCCAAGTAGGGGGATTACATCTCTGAGTACAGGTGCCTCATTGTGTAAGAGACACCTTAACAACATTTTCAAAATGATAATAAGTAGCAAACATAATGTCACGGTTCCCACTAGTCACGATTTTCTCTATCATAGTATAGTTCTCTTGTATTTTCATTTTCTGCATTGTATAATTTTTTTCAAAGTTGGTTTCCCCATAAGGGGAATTTTTTCTTTGCTACATGGAATGATTTCTTGGGCTGGTTTCCCCTCTTGGAGCAGCCCCACTTTTGATTTTTTGAACTTGCTATTTCCCGCCGGAATTGGCTAATGCAACAATTCTGGATGGATGATGAACGTATCTCTGTGCTTTGTATATTATAATAGAAGTAGCCATATTTAGAAAAAAATAACTAAAACTTCAAAAAGGTTATGCTCTTAACACACATAAATATCATTGCATAAAACCGCTAATTGTGTTTGTAAGTTTTACATATTAAATAATTTATATACACCTTAATATCTTATTTATTTATATTCAATTTTTAATTTAATAATATATATATATATATATTATTTACATTTAATTTTTAATTTTTATTCTAATTCTAATTCCAACCTCAAAAAAATTTCACCCTTCACCCCAACCTCCCTATTCCTGCCTCCAAAAAATACACCCTTCAAGAGTTAGATCAAGTGGAACGGTTTGGTGGACATTTTGCAAGATTTCGAGGAGTGATGCTCTACTCCTTTGTATCATTTGAGATTGTTGGTTAATGCCATAACTATGCAGATGAACACCGGATTGGCCTCTGAGGGGGAAGTAAGATGCTTCTCACCTTCGTCGACATCCTGCCATCATGTATTTATAAAATGAACCAGGAGAAATGACAAAGTTGAATATTTTTCTATTTTCTGATTGCATTTAGCTTGTCAAAACCCCAAATTTTAATGCCTTCGAAGAAAATTTATTGAGCCTGTTTGATTTTGATGTCTTGAATCTGAGTTGAATGTTGTGTTTTTTGCGTTTGCAGTAGTTTCTGACCTATCCTAGTATTTTTTGGTCTAGTGTAATAATCCCAAATGGGGAATGCATCAATATATGAAAGATATGTAGGAAAAATAACACAGATTAGCAAAGTAAGAGCAGGAGGTAAATATGGAGACTCTTCTTTAACATTCAAAATAGCAAAAAATATCTATAATATGGCCCATAAGATGTACAACAGGAAATAGAAGTCTCCAATAGAAGAAAATCCTCAAAAAGAGGTGTTGTAACCATACATATAGACTGAAAAGAGCTTGACAGCATTATTTTATTGGCTGCAAACATCTATTGATTACATCTCAAATATAGAGAAAATATGTGCATAAAAAGTCAGATCCATACACTAGATAGGCTCCTCTTTCAGATCCCCTTAGGGTTTTTAGCATTACACCAAGTATAAGAAGTAGATATAAGATCTAAGTTTGTAGATCTGCAGAAATATTCAGAAATTATGAAGTATACAAAAGTATTCAAATCAAATCTGATATGACAAGAAATAGATCTTCCTTCAATGGATCTTCAAAGTGGAGGGTAGATCCCCAACACTTGAAAACCAACTCTCCAACTGATGTGCCAAAACACCCTGCAACAACACCTATAGGAATAACACAGTTCTAGAAGCAATACCGCATTGTAGGGTTTAGAATGAGTTTGGCCACATGCCAAGATATGAAAATGATGCTCCAATGATCCAATACTCTCTTTCCAATGGGATAGAAGCCTTCCCCACTGAAAAGGAGCACTAGAGTGGTCTAGATCTGAGTAGATCTAGCCTCCACTTGCTACAACTTTCAAAGACAACCAAACCCTCAACAGGATCTACATTGTAGTTGTAAGAAGAAGCTTGGCCTTTAGCTAGATAGTGGAATATGCAATACAAGACTCTTATAAGAGGCCTCTCAAGGAAAGAGGTGGGATTCCCAATCAGGAACACTCAATGCTAAACAAATTTTTAAATCTAGGCTAAATAGCCAAAGAAAGCTTGTATGTATAAACAGACAATACACCAAAATACAATACCATTCAACAACCTTCTCATGCTGTCATCCTCTTCCTTTTATAAGTTAAGAGCTTGTAAACCCTAAACCACCTTCAATGAAATAGCTTATTTCACACAATCCATCTCCATATAAAATTGCGTTGTGCCTCATTGATGGCCACTCCTCCAAGATAGTGATGTAGATTTTGGTCATGGTTGACCCAGTCAAAACATTCAGCCCCTTTCACACCTAAGGGTGCTTTCTTACATAGCCAAGATTTATCCTTTTTCACATTTGGCATTGATTTATTTACTGTTTAGGAGTTTTATGAACCTCCTTTACACTTTTATTCATGAAACAGAAAAATGAAACAAAAATGAATATTCCCATTAGCTTAGGGCTAATTGGGAATATTACAGTCCTCCCCTCCAAAATGTTGCTTGTCCTCAAGCAAATGATAATGTGAGTGCTGCAACTCTTCTCCTTCTCCATTGGTGACACCATCATGTGATAAGCTTCCTCCATCAGCTAAGTGTTCACCAATCCATCCCTCCATGAATTTTTCCTCCAAAGTTCTTATGAGATGTAAATAGTGCATCCCATAAGGAGACAATAGCTCAAATGAAAAAAACATGGCTTGCCCAATTTCCTCCCTGAAAAAGGTAGCATAAGGTACATGGAGAGCATCCATCCCATAGGGCACATACATACCCCCCATCCTGCCTCCATACATTCCCATAAAAGTCACAAGTACACCATCAATGTATGGGAGAAAAACAATGTACATACAAATAGAAATGTGTGCATATGGAGGTGGGTCATAGTCCCACATGTGGAACCAGCGTAGTGCATCTCCTGCCTACATCAGATCTAGATGTGGTAAGTGGCTTCCCCACCACTTAATTGCTTCCCATGTTATCTCACTATGGCTAAAAAAGTGAGATATATTTGGTGCCTTAGGAATGCACCCATCATGAAATGAAATCTCCCTTTGTTCATCAAGAGAGTGGCCAAGTTCAAAATTTTTTGTGGCCCAAGGTTGGCCTTGAAGTTCATAAAATACAATAATCCTCCTTGGAGTCATGGCCTGCATAAACATGGTGAAAGAATGCATACAATCAGAAAATAAAACATGTTTTACATGAGCATGTTCTTCACCAACAGTTCTCCTTATACAGCTGGAGTGGTGCATAGATCTATCACCTCTCTCAAAAGAAGGAAGAGATGGCTGAAATAACTCTTTCATAGAGTCATTTTGCTACCCCAACTCCACATGGTTCATGAATTCTTGAAAATGATGATGTAGTTATCCTTCAAAGCCTTCCCAACCATAGCTCCTCATGATGATGTTGTAGATCTTCATGGAATATATATGGCTGAAACATAACTCTTTATAAGCTCTTTGTAGCAACTTATTTTTAATCTTGGAGGCTCTAGACAAGAAGATCCTACCATGGTGATAGATGACTCACCCTTGGACTAAATAGACCTCTTCATGCAGCTGGTCATCAAGTATCATACAAGTGTGAAGATCCTTGGAATAATCCACCAACAGTTGGGATTTCCAATATGGATCTAAACTGCCCAATAATGGCAACATTGATGATGCATCAATAGAAATGTCTGTCATGTTGCTGCTCTCCTCCTTGAAATATTCCATGCCAAAGGTATATGTTGGAAAGCCACTACTTCCCTTCTTCTCTTCCCACAACACAGAATCAGAAATGAGAGTGGGTGATGATGATAAGGGGAGAAGATATCCCTCCTTCTTGAGCCTGCCCAAGACTCCCAACGTTGCCTCATTGTCTTCCAATGCTCCCATCCCTCCTGGATCTGAATTTGGAGCATCATGTTATGATATATCTCCCACAAAACCTGAATCAGGTGGCCTCCCAGGTGGTTTTTCACTAGATAAGAGTGTCCCATGTAGCAACCTCATGAGCATGATAGATGGGACTGTAAGGTCCTTGCTACCACTGTACAAATCCATCTCTATTCTTTGTGTGGAAGTGGTATGTGAGGGATATTTATGCATGACTTTGATCATTTGAGTTTCACAACTCTTCTTGTCCACCCATTGCATTTGCAAAGCCTCCCAATCAGTGGTGACTTTTCCCAATGTAATCAACCATTGAACACCCAAAATCACATTGGTGTCAGGTATGTCAACCACAAAGAAGTGATCAAATAATGTACAAGTTCCCATGGTGACTGAAAGTAATGGGACATAATGCATGCATTTCATTATTATATCTCTTGGGACCAAAACAAATAATCCCTCAAAATTATCAGTGGGTATTGCCCTCCTTTGCACTAGATGGGCATCAATGAAATTGTGAGTCGCCCCACTATCAATCAAAAAAGAGACCCTCTGATTCAAGATGGAACCTTGAACTCTTATGTTAATCCTCTCAAAAATGCAAGAGCCCCTCCAATAGGAGCAAATTCTCCATCCCCATCTTCTGATGATGTTGGCTTTACTCCAGCAGTGTCAGTGCTATGACCTCTTCTTGGTTTATCTTATTCTTCCTCCTCAACATCTAATAAGACCTTTATGTAATGTGCTTCTAGTAGCACATCTATGTCTAGGTGCCCATGATTCTTGGCAAGTGAAGCATAGGTTCCTTTTTCTTAGATCTCTCTGGTCTTCATCATCAAGGGGCTTCTTGTATGAGCTTTCCTTGGAAGGAGCAACTCTATCTTCCTTTCCCTTTGAAGAAAAAGAGGGCTTATGCTGAAAGCTTGCCTTTGCTTTTGGAAATGCATCTTTAAGGTATCTAGCCCTTTCAATAGCATCATGTAGGGTAGTGGGTTTGGTATATTTAACCAACCCATGAAGATGTTCATCTAAGACATCAATGAACATGTACACCCTTCTTGCTGCAGACAAATCAGTAACCATAACAGATAATCTTAAAAATTGAGAAATGTAAGACTCTGTATTACCTGATTGTTTCAAATTTTCAAGACTCATGAATGGTGCCTCTAGATCTCTTCTATCAAATCTTTCCACCATCCTTCTAGTGAAATCTGAATAAGTAGTCACATTGGAATGACCCAATATAAACAACCCATGGAACCAACAATTGTGTGCTTCACCTTCAAATTGCAGCATTGCAATCTTGATAGCCTCCATCTCTAGGACCTCGTTAAAATGAAAGTAGATGTCAAGTATTTCTACCCATGATTTGGAAAAACACTTGGATGACCCATCAAATTTGGCTAAAAATAATCTACCCATAGAGTGATGTTGATCATGATTCTGAATGAATCCACCACCTCTATGATGATGCCCTTGTCTTCTTTTGTCCTTGAGGTGACAAAAATATTGAAAACTCAAGTGATCCTTGAATCTCTGATTTTGAGACTCATATTCTTCAAAATAGTCCTCAAGGGATTCTTGCTCTTGAAACCCTTCATTTCCCACAACCAGAAAGGTAGGCATGGTAGAGTGTTGGGAAACTTGTGGCTGATGCACTGGTTGATCATTCCAGTGATGAGACATGCAGAGATTTCTCCAAGATGAAATACTTTAGGGGATTCTTTGATTCTTTCCAGTCACATCTCTTTGATATCTCTAGCAATATCTTGCATGTCTTTCGAAAGGATCTTAGGAAAATCCTTTTCTTCTTCTTCACTTCCAGATTCAGGGGCTTTACCCTTCTCTTCATTGTCATTGGTGTAATCAAATTTATTCTTCTATCTTCTCTTTAGATACCTCTTCTCTCTGTCAGTAATAGGTTCTTCTTCTTCAGAAGACATATTGGCTTCTTAGAATGCACAGGTTGTGCCAAGATGATGCTCTAATACCACTGTAATATTACCAAATGGGGACTGCAACAATATATGAAAGATATGCAGGAAAAATAATGTAGATCAACAAAGTAAGAGTAGGAGGAAAATATGGAGACTCTTTTTTAACATTTACATCATAAAAACATATCTATAATAGGGTCCATAATATGTACAATAGGAAATAGAAGTCTCCATTAGAAGAAAATCCTCAAAAAGAGGTGTTGCAACCATACATATAGACTGAAAAGAGCTTAATAGTGTTAATTTATTGGCTTCAAACAGATGTTGATTACATCTCAGATCTAGAGGAAATCTGTGCATAAAAATTCAGATCCATAATAGATCCATACACTAGATAGGCTCCTCTTTCAGATCCCCTTGGGGTTTTCAGCATTACACCAAGTATAAGCAGTAGATCTAAGATCTAAGTCTGCAGATATGTAGAAATATTCAGAAAATTTGAATTATACAAAAGTATTCAAATCAGATCTGATATGAAAAGAAATAGATCTTCCTTCAATGGATCTTCAAAGTGGAGGGCAGATCTCCAACACTTGAAAACCAGCTCTCCAACTGATGTGCCAAAACACCCTGCAGCAACACCTACAGGAATAATGCAGTTTTTGAAGCAATACTACATTATAGGGTTTATAATAAGTTTGGCCACATGCCAAGATCTGAAAATTATTCTCTAATGATCCAATGCTCTCTTTCCAATGGGATAGAAGCCTTCCCCACTGAAAAGGAGCACTAGAGTGGTCTAGATATGAGTAGATCTAGCCTCCACTTGCTGCAGCTTTCAACGAAAACCAAACCCTCAATATGATTTTCATTGTAGTTCGAAGAAGAAGCTTAGCCTTTAGCCAGATAGTGGACTATGCAATAAAAGACTCTTCCAAGAGGCCTTTGAAGGAACGAGGTGGGATTCCCGATCAGGAACACCCAATTCTAAACGTCATTTGCAATCTAGGCTAAACAACCAAAAAAATCTTGTATGTCTAAACAAACAATACACCAAAATATAATGTCATTAAACAACCTTCTCATGTTTTCATCCTCTTCCTTTTATAAGTTAAGAGATTGTAAACCCTAAACCACCTTCAATGAAATAGCTTCTTTCACACAAGCCATCTCCATCTAAAACTAAGTTGTGCCTCATTCATGGTCACTCCTCCAAGACAATGCTGTAGATTTTGGTCATGGTTGACCTAGCCAAAACATTCAGCCCCTTTCACACCTAAGGGTGCTTGCGTACATAGCCAATATTTATCCTTTTTCACATTGGGCATTTATTTATTTACTATTTAGGGTTTTTATGAACCTCCTTTACACTATTATTCATGAAACATGAAAATGAAACAAAATTGAATATTCCCATTAGCTTAGGACTAACTGGGAATATTACATCTAGGCTCCATATTTGATGTGTCTATGTCCTATCAACTTATTTTTGGAAATATTTACACTCCTGAGGTATTTGAGAAACCCAAACTATGAAGGAATTCTACTGCTGAGAATATTGTTTGACAAGTCGATGAAACCCTCAGATAAATAAAGAAGTTGAAGACAAAATTTTTCTTCCTAGCCCTTGAAATTGAACATAGCATCAGTCTTGTCAGAGCTAGTGAAACCATTAGCATACAATGCATAAAAACTTCCCCATAGAGTTTCATCCTAGGATCCTTCCTCTGGTGGATCGAGTTTAGTCAAGAGAGATTTCAATTCAAATACTTGGGTGGGAATCTCTCCATACAACAAATTATTGGAGAGACTGAGCACGTGCAAATCCTTATATTTCCAAATCCATTTTGGAAGAAACCCTTTCAACTAGTTATGTTCCAATGATAAAAATTGCAAAGTCTGAGACTCATACGAAACACCATCTCACATGTGAGGGTTTTGGCAATAGAATGGTTTGCCGTTTTGTGCAGAAATTTCCAAAAAATAATACAAAATCAAGATTTCCTCAAATGCAAGAGAACTCAGGAGACTTCACAATGTATGAAAAAGGGCCAAGAGAGAGTTTTATTCCTTTGGGGAGGGGCCATCATTGGAGTATCTTGTCGCCATGTAACCCAAGATCTTCATTATAAAATAAGAAGAGAAAATTTTGAAGAGAGGATATGTTTAAAAATGTATTGAAATTGTTGACAAACACTTGATGGATGCAGTGAAAGAAAAATTGACTCATTTTCAAAATGATGAGGCTAGAGTGTGCTTCTATCCTTGTTTGACAAAAAATTTCACCTCATTTTTGTAGACATAGATTCAAAATGCAAAAGGGAAATTTTACTAATGCAAAAGTCAGACGGAAATTTGGAGATTCTACCCAAATTAGGTAGTGAAGTGAAGTATAGGTATTTTTTTAAAATTTCTCTATCCAATGCAAAAAAGGCAAGTAGGTTTTTTGGAAAACCCAAGGCTTTCCTTCCATGATATCCATATAACCTCAGGCCTCACTAAAAATGAACAAAAGAGACCCTTAGTCATATTATGGATACTCTTAATATGCCAACCATAAGGTTCCTGAGCTTGGTGGATCCAAATTCTAATCTTAGTCTTTAGATGAGATCAAACCAAAAAAATAGCCTACTAGGGTATGGTTCCCACAATAAGAACATGCATAATTATATTTATCCACATGAATTAGCATAGGAGGGGGGGAGAAAGTGTAGAGTTGTTACTTCATGAAAGCCTTTCTGAACAAATTTTCAGGTTTTCATGGGTACCATTTCCCTTTGACATTGCTGCAACAAATTGGGTGGAACTTATGATGTGGGCCATTTCAAGGCCTATGCTTCTCTGACAGGAAAGTATAGAAAGTAATGACAAAATTCTAATTCAGATCAACAACCATGCAAATCTAATGCATGGAAAGTACGCTAGAGAAAGGGTGCATTAAAGAGACAAGAGTCTAACAAAGAAAACATGTGTTTTCATTTTGTTTTGGGCTAGGTGTGAGTGTTTTACATGCTAATTTATGGTCTATTGGTTTTAGTTTTTAGTGCTAGAAATAAAGGTTTTATTTTGAGTAAATTCTTTCAATTTAGTGGTTGTCTAGACATCCTTGTTTAATTTATAGAAAATTAGTGAGACTCAGACTTGGCGTGGGCCCAAAAAACACTTCGTTGTGGAATTTACTTGGGTTTTGGTCTTTGACCTAGAGTCAACATGAAAAAAGTAAAACTACATAAAATATTCAATATTTAATTTAAAAATAATTCATGCACAAAAATTTAAGTATGAATAATTTAACTCCAAATACACATGTTTGCTGATTTATATTGCATGTGAGGGTGAAAATTGGAAAAATCACATCGACATATACAATGTATGAGTACTAAGAGGCTGAGACATAAAAATAATGTTATGAAAAAATAATTGATTTAGTGTGACATAATACATAACATTGAGGCCCTAAATGGCCTCCAAAATCCACAAATTCCTCAAATTCTAACCTATGAGTCAACACTACTCAACCTTTAATAAATGTCAAATCAAATTCAACAACAAGTTGCTAGGCAGGGCTTCCTTTGCCTTTAGTTCCAAAGAGCACAAATGCAAGCTTTAAGAAGTAAAATGAGGTTATAAAAATAAGGGGCACTTTTAGGAAGGTAGTTTGAGGGTTTGGATTGTATTTTAAATTTATTTTTATTTGTCCTCTTGTAAATTTGTTATTTCTTTAATTATTATTTAAAAAAATTTATTTTCAAGGTACTTTTTTCTGGGGCCTACTGGCAGGGTGACATGTTTGACAGTAATGGAATTGGATGATTCGAGAGTTTTTTGTCTAAATTGAATGTGTAAGACTGAGGCGACAACTTAGTTGGATCTTTTTTGCATAGCCGAGTCCATTATGAGTACTAGTATATAGTGAATGAGGTCTAGTTTTTCTTCATGTTTTAACTTTCTTGGTTTAAGTAAGTTTCCTCTGGTCTTTCTGACACCTGCTAGTTGATTTCGACTACACTGGTTTAGAGTGAATGGGTCTAGGTTTTTTTCATGTTTTAACTTTCTCAATTTAAGTAATTTTTCCCTGGTCTCTCTGACACCCATTGGTTGATTGTAACTCCACTGATTGCGACTGAATGTGGTACAATTTTTTGTCATGTTTTAACTTGAGAAGCTTAGTAAGTCCCACTGGTCTCTGGCCTTGCCTGTTTTGTTTCTCATGCCTATTGGAATTTTCTCTTGGTGGCCATATTTATTTCAAACATTGAAATATTTAGGCCCATGGAGGTTTCTTTGACTACACTGGTTTATAGTGAATGAGGTCTATTTTTTTTTCATGTTTTAACTTTCTTAGTTTAAGTTTCTTCTGCTCTCGCTGACACCCACCGACTAATTGTGACTACACTAGTTTAGAGTGAACATGGTACAATTTTTAATCATTTTTTAACTTGAGTAGCTTAAGTGTCCTTTGGTCGCTGGTCTTGTCTGTTTTGTATCTAATTCCCACTGGCATTTGTTCTTGTTGGTGATTAGTTCTTTCAGATATTGACACATCTATGCCCGAGGGGGTTAAAAAAAATTATGTTTTAGGCTTTTGGGAAATCTAGATGGAATGATTTGTAACTACCATATAGCCCCTGGTTGACATTTTTAAGTTACCATGAATGGCCTTGGTTGGGTATAATTTTTCCTTTCAATTTCACTCGAACCTCGAGAGCTAGTTTGTTGTGCAGGAGACATATGCTTTTGGAATTAGATCCTCGTTGCTTGTTCATATAGCATGATTTGTGGGAATAGATGATGGAGAAGTAGAGAAGAGGATCAAGGGTGTTTGGAGATGCTAGATGTCTTAATTTCTTGCAGTTTTCCTTTTTTATTGGCACTCAGAAATCACGAGACACCCATTTTAAGTTCGTTTTGGTAGAGTATAAACTCCGCTGGAAGGTTTTGAGCCTCTATATAGAAATGATTTGTGACTGTGAATGAGATTGAAGTTGGATTTCTCCACATATGTAGCAACATTAGAAATTTTTATCAAAAAATGAAATAACAAGATGAAGATATTGCCATCGTTCAATGTCTTATAGGGTTGTGCATGCAAACTTCAGCTTAATGTGACACGAAATATATCATAAGAAATGAAAGGAGGACACTGAGGACACAAGTAAATGAAATTGTGATGAGAAACATATCATAAGAAATGAAAAATTAAATGCAAATTAACATGATGATAATGACGCGTGACTTTCAACAAATTAGCATGTATTTTATCTTCAACAGATCAACATTTTTAATCCCTTTCAAGAATTTAATATATTAAACTTCAACATGAATTAGGTATCTTTTCAAACATAGTTATTTGAATCACATATTACATGTAGAATGCCATAATGATTTTGATAACCATAGGAAAATTTGAAACTATGCAGCAAAGACTACAATATTTAGTCGCAGGTCATTTTCACTCATTCTCACTCAGTTAGAACTTGTAGTTTCAATCTCTCATTTTTCCTCAGCACTTGAAAATGAAAAATGACAAGCTGCATGTTAAATAAGATGACATATCTTGACATATTTGATCCACCACTTCCTTTTACAATGTCTCTTCCTATAACCTACAGATCAGGCTAGATGAATGAGCAACTGGGGTCTTAGTTGGGTATTTGTGACCATGTTACTTGGTTGGCACTAACTAGTTGTGTTTCACGGTTTTGAGTTGAGTTGTTTTGATGTGTCCCTGAGGAAGAAAACAAACAAGTAAGAATATTTTCACTAGTCAAAAATGGATACTAGTTAATTATTATCTTCATGTTTTAGGACAGACTTTATGTTGAATCATATTTTACACTACAATATTCCAGAATAGGTTAACCAAGAGTGAGATTATTTTATTGGTTCTCTGATTGTCTGTGTTTAAGCAGTATATTTTATAGATATAATTCATAACATTTCATGAACCTATGAAGGCTTCATCTATAGGGATAATATGCAAACCATTGAAAATGAACTATTGGATGCAAGTTGTAAATTTCAATTTCACTAGGAGTATCCAGTTTGTGATAGGTGCTTGACTTTCATACAGGTCACCTTCATAGCATGATTTCCACAACAGTAAGGATTTTTAACAAATAAGAAGACTTGAATCTTTAATTTCCCAATATTCAGATTTTTGTTGTTACTCTAGCAAAACAACAAAAACTTGAATATCCACATAGTTTGGCATTTTAAATTCTCAATATTTTCTGGTTTACTTTGTTGAATGTCCATCAAACTCATAACATATACCTATTAATATAATATATGTTATCATCTTAGGAATATTTTGATTAGAATCTTACTGTAATATAAACATAATAATGCTAGTTTATATTGTCTTGAATGGATGGCAGGTATAAGTTAGAAAAGTATTGCATATTATTCTACTGAGGAACGATCTTATCAGCGAGGGAAGGTTTACTTCACTGAAACAATGTTGGGTGGTGGGTAAACATCCCAGAGCCTAGTCTTTGCCTACATGCATCACTTATGATTAGGAGATGACATGAGTTTGTGTGGTTCATTAATGATTAAATTAATGATGATTTTTGAGTGATAACAATAGAATAAGCAGTCTCATCTTTTCAACTACATAATTAACTGTTGGGAAAAATACTGAGAGGGGGGATGAATCAGTATTTTGTGCTGACTGAATTTTTTTTAACTTTTTCTAGCTTTTAAACCCATACACTACTTTAATGAACACAACTCGCGTATACACGCGGATCTCCTTAAGTAAACTCGCGTATGCTCAAAGATCTAAATATGCATTTAATTCTTAAATTAGATCATTGCATCATTCATTCATCAGATGTTTAGTAAGTAGTAAACAGGTGCAGTAAGAACAGAATAAATCACCACACATAAGCAACACACATGAACACCAGGATTTAAGGTGGAAACCCAATTCGGGAGAAAACCACCACTGACTTCGTCTCAGTATTCAATATTTATTATATAAAGAAAACTTCTTACAATCATGTACTGGTGCAGACTCATACTGGCACGCAAGCACCCACCTGTAGAAGGCTACAACCTTCTCTCATTTACCAGCCTCTCCTGGAAGGGAGCTACAACCCCCTGCTCTCGTTTACCAGCCTCTCCTGGAAGGGAGCTACTACCCTCTGCTCTCGTTTACAAGCTACCACTGGAAGGGAGCTACTACCCCCTTTCTGAAGGCTTCGACCCTCAGCACCACTGCAGACCACGTTTCATCAATTTTCAAACTGGATCAAACAGCTTCAACACAACCCTTCACTTATCAACAAATATACTTCGCCCAATGCTTCAAACAGAACAGTGAAACCACTGTAACCAGAATATCAGAGATAACCCAGACTTCAGAATAGATATGCAGAAACACATTCAACCTTGAGAAATCATTAGTTCAGATACCATACACGCTTTTATTTAATTAGACCCGCGTATACATGCACTTTTCATGAAACGAACCCGCGTATACATCTATGCATTTCTCAAAAAACCCTAACTTCCCATATGTGCTTTTATTTCATCAGATCCGCGTATACACGCGCTTTTCATGAAATGAACCTGCATATAGATCTATAAAAGATAAACTTTGTAGAACAGATCAGATCTATGAACTTACCCAGATTTTTCAATTTCTTCATCAGATTTGCGACAGGTCTTCATCACTTCTTTTCAGATCATCCTAGAGATTCATCATTTCTAGATCTAGAGATCTTGAACCTTCATCATATTCATAGGTGCATCGTAGATTCAGATCAATTAAGAACAGAGTTCAACCATGCAGATATACTTCAGAGTGAAGTATTCATTAAAGCCCAGACACTTGCACACCCTTGCACTATGATTTCCTTCTCCTTAAATAGAAATAGCCTTTGTCAATACCATGAGTCAAAACCACACCACTTTCGATGGTATTCTTGGACGGGATCAAATAGATAATCCAGCGCTCAATACAATGGGTCAATACCATGGTAATGCCCCCTAGTTTTATAAAAATAGAGCGCAAATTGGCATACGTGACTTGGAACGTACTTTTCCCGTGCATACGCTACTTCACCTTAACAAACCCGTGTATGCTTTGTAGCATAACTTATTTATCATTATTCTGGAACTTTCTGAATTCCTTTCTTCTGCTACTGTTGATACATCAGATTTACATTATTAACAACTCATCAAGTCAGTTTCCATCAAGAAAAACTTCATTAAGCAGATTCCATCAAAATCAACACATTGTATCACATTACCAACAATCTCCCCTTTAACTCATCAAGTACGTTGTCATCAACTTTATCAAGTAGGTTGCCATCAAGGACAACATATGCCAAAAATCTCCCCCTTTGGACTTGATGGCAACCATGATGGTGTTTGATCATCACAACAGATAGATACATTGAATATAACCATTATGCAAACACCATGATGCTCTCCCCTTATTCAAGCACCATGTTACTCTCCCCCTTTGACATCAAGGGCAAAGGGCGGAGGAAAACCAAAACAAGGTTTTTCTCCTCATGTAGAAAGAAGAGCTATGTAGATTTGATGTGCACTGAAGTTACCTTGCTCCCCTTGAGTTCATGCTGAATCTTCAAACATATTATTCAATGAAGTACATGACTCTATGACCTTTCCTATCACCAAGGACTCATACTTACAACAAAGATCCAACCAAGTGGATTTACACATTTTGACTCAACTACCCAACCAAGTGGGTTTACAAATTTGAACAAGTCCTTTACATGACTGAATATTAGAATTTACATCATAGGTCACATCCTTTTCATCAAATTACACATATGATTTTTTTTTATTTTTTATTTTTTATTTTTTATTTTTTATTTTTTATGTTATAACCAATATCAAAAATACCTCAAGAGAGATCAAAATTCAGAATCATCATAATGCCAACAATGCATTACATTCAGCAAGGCTAATGCTCCCCTTGAAACTGTGCATCCAATGCATCCTTTCCATATGACCAAAACTCCTTCTTAGCTTGTGCAACCTGAACACTTTTAATAGCCAATCATCAAGGCATCTTTACCCAAAATCAGAGAATGAAACAGAAATATAAGAGCTGAAACATCATCAGAGATACCATACAGCATCAGAGATACCAAACAGCATTACATCTGTGCAGGAGAATGCTGACCCCAAGTAAAATTTGTCAGCAACTAACCATACGCAGTTTTCTTTGTATAAACTTGCGTATATATGCGACTGTCTTTCAGGAAACCTGCGTATCCAATTTAATCTTCTGAATTTAAGCAGTTCTGATTTTCTGCATGGTAGAGACTACTCCCAGCTTTTGTCTGAGATATTCGAACGCTTCCTTGGGCAGAGGTTTGGTCAGTATATCAGCAACTTGTTCTTTTGGAGGGAACATACTCCAAATTCACCTTTTGTTCAAGCACTTGTTCACGTAAGAAGTGATATTTGATGGGAATGTGCTTGGTCTTGGAGTGCATAACAGGATTCTTTGAGATATTGAAGGCACTTGTATTATCACACATAATGGAGACAGGAGGTGAACATTTGATTTGAAAGTCTTGTAAGGTTTGCATCATCCAAAGAAATTGAGTGCAACATGATGCGGCAGCCAAATATTCTGCTTTTGTTGTAGATAAGGCAATAGATTTTTGCTTCTAGCTGAACCAAGATACTAACCGGGGCCCCATATAGAATGCGCCACCACTCGTGCTTTTCCGATCATCAACATTTCCAGCCCAATCTGCATCAGTGTAAGCATGAAGAGTAAGATCAGCATTCTTTGGATACCATAGTCCAAAGTCTTGAGTTCCTTGTAGATATTTGAATATTATTTTGACAGCCTGAAGGTGAGACTCTTTCGGATTAGCTTGGAATCGTCCAAAAATCCCAACTGCATGCATAATGTCTGGTCTAGTCCCAGTGAGATAAAGTAGACTTCCTATCATAGATCTGTATTCTGGTTGATTCACCGTGGGAGAATCATCATGAGAACTGAGATTACATCCAGTTATCATTGGTGTACTTACAGGTTTGCACTCTTCCATGCCATACTTCTTCAATATTTGCTTAAGGTATTTTGCCTGTGATAAGAATATGCCATCTGTAGTTTGATGCACTTGTAAGCCAAGAAAGAATGTTAGTTCCCCAAGTAAAGACATTTCAAATTCTTGCTGCATAACAGAAGCAAATTTATGACTCATAGATTCTTTGTTACTTCCAAAAATGATATCATCAACATATACAACCATAATCAATAGTTTTTCATTTTCAATTTTTGTGTACGAGTTGCTATTAGCAGATCCCTTTGAAAATCCTTGTTGATGAAGATATTTGTCAAGACGATAATACCATGCCCTTGGAGCTTGTTTGAGACCATATAGAGCCTTTTTAAGTCTACAAACAAGATTTTCATCATTTCCCAAAATGAATCCTTCTGGTTGTTCGATATAAACTTCTTCTTCTAGATCACCATTGAGGAAAGCAGATTTGACATCCATTTGATAAACTTTGATTTGTTGAAAACTTGAAAAAGCAAGAAACATTCTTATGGCTTCAAGTCTAGCTACAGGAGCAAAAGTTTCTTCAAAGTCTATATCTTCTTGTTGAGTATACCCCTTGCAAACAAGTCTAGCTTTATTTCTTACAACATCCCCATTCTCATTTAACTTGTTTTTGAATATCCATTTAGTTCCAATGACAATTTTGTTATGAGGTCTTGGCACTAATTCCCAAGTGTGATTCTTTTCAATTTGATCAAGCTCTTCATTCATGGCTTGAACCCAACATGCATCTTTGCTAGCTTGATTGACATTTTGTGGTTCAATGGTGGATAGAAATGCCAGATAGCTAGAAGATCCTACAAGAGTCCTTCTTGTTTGTACACCTGATCCCTTATCTCCCAAAATTTGAGATTCTGGATGATTCTTTTGAACATATCTGGATGGAGCTTTTTCAGATAAATCATCTTCAGGTTCTTCATTGGGTTCACTATCTATATCATTGCTATTTGATGTAAAAGGACATAAGTCACCATCGTCTTCATTTGTTGTTTGTTTTTCTTCTTTTGGGAGTGCAGGAGACTCATCAATAACAACATCAATACATTCAACAATCTTTCAAAGTATTTTATTGTAGCATTTATAAGCTCTACTCGTAGAGGAGTAACCAAGAAGTATTCCTTCATCTACTCTAGGTTCAAACTTGCCAAGTTTTTCATCATTATTTTTTATAAAGCATTTACTTCCAAAAACTCTAAAATTCTTCACAGAGGGAGAATTACCATACCAGAGTTCATATGGAGTTTTGTCACTATTTACATGAACATGTGCCTTGTTGAGAATGTTTACCGCTGCATGTGTTGCTTCTCCCCAAAATGTGTCAGGTGTTCCAGAATCATCAAGCATAGCTCTAGCCATTTGTTGAACTATTCTATTCATTCTTTCTGCTACGCCATTTTGTTGTGGAGTGCCAGCTACAGAGAACTGTCTTTTTATGCCATGTTGTTCACAGAATTCAAGGAATTCATCTAAAGTATATTATCCTCCTCGATCAGATCTAAGACATTTGAGTTTTAGATCTAATTCATTTTCAACCAGAGCCTTGAAGATCTGAAATTTCTCAAATGCTTCATCTTTGTGTTTAAGCAACCCAATCCAACACATTCTAGAGAAATCATCAATAAATAAGATATAGTATTGTTCAACACGAGGTGACTTTTTCCTCATAGGTCCACATATGTCAGTATGAATTATTTCAAGAGGCCTACTTGATGATCCTTCCTTGGCATTAAATTGTACTCTGGTCTGCTTGCCGAATTGGCAAGATTTGCATATGATACTTTCAGGTAGAGTAATATTGGGAAGACCATGAACAACATTAAGTCTGCTTGCTTTGTTGATTTGAGAGAAGCTTAGATGCCCCAACCTTCTATTCCATAGCCAGTTTTTTGAAGATTTACTCAACTAACATTGTTATTTGCAGTTCTTCAATACACACAGGTTGCTTGGAGTTCTTTTTCCTTTTATAATTGTTTTACCTGTATCAAGATCGCGAACCACGCATTCTTTTGAACTAAAGACAACTTCAGTTCCTTGATCACACATTTGACTTACACTTAACAGGTTAGGCCTTAAACCATCCACATACATGACATCATTAGCCTTCACCTTTTCTTTTAGAAACACAGACCCTTTTCCTTTAATTACAGCAGGAGTATCATTTCCAAATGTAACTTTCTTTTCCTTTTCTAGAGCACTATATGCAAGAAGTTTGTTTTTGTCACCTGTCATGTGTATTGAGCATCCACTATCAATGTACCATTGATTTTCTTCACCTTCTGCAAATAACGCTATGCCACAATTTTCAACCTGTAATTCCTTCTTTTTCCATACTTTGGAACTTGAAGGAAAATGCTCTTTTGGCTGAACTTTGCTCCTGCATTTAGATTCTTCATGCCCAAAGTTATTGCAATAAGCACATTCAACTTCATTTAGAAGAGGAGAAAATTTGTTATAGGTATTCTTCTCAAATTCAATCCTTTTATTTCTTGCTTCTCTAGTCATGATGGTTTTATATGCAACACATTGAACAACTTTATGACCAAAATTGTGACATGAGAAACATTGTCCATTGAAGAAGAAATTTCTGCGATCATGAAATCTTCTACTTGGATTTACCTGTTGATTGGTGTTTCTTTGAGAGATATTCCTGTTAGTGTTATTTGAATTGAGATGATCATGCTTTACCTGTAATGATTCTTTATTCCCTTGCTGAGTTTCAGAATTTTGTAAACCAGCTGTAGCTGCTTTTAGATAATTTGGTGCTGAAGCCTGAGAAGACTCTCCGGTATATCCAAGACTTGTCTTTATAAGAGGATAACGTTGTACCTTGATAATCTCATCTAAGGTTTCAGATCCTTTAGCAAATCTAAGATTCAGAGTCTTTACTTTCTCAAAATATTTTCTTAGACTTACCACTTTACATTCTAATTTCTCAATGTGTTTCTTTGCTCCTTCAACCTGCTTTTCTAGAGTCTCTATGGTTATTTTCCTTTCTTCTAAGAGTATTTTACTTTCTTCTAAGCGTATTTTGAGTTGATTGTTTTCTTCAAGAAAGTCATTGTCCTCTAGAGCATCCATAAAATTATCCTTTTCTTCTCTAGATTCAAATGCCATGAGAAGTCTAAGATCTTGTTCACATTCTTCCTCACTATCAGATAACCCATCACTGTCTTCATGAGTATAGTAACTTTTTCTAGTGTTAAACCGATTCTTATTCCTTCTTGCTACTTCCTTCCCTTTTGCAGGTGTTTCTTTATGAGGACACTTAGCAACATAATGACCAATTCTTCCACACTCAAAACATTTGAAAGGAAGCTTACCTCTGAATCGTCCTGTGCCAAGTTGGAGTTTCTTTACAAAATTTGCCTCATCTTCTTCTGAGATATATCCTGATCCTTCTGCTTCTTGTACTTCTTTCCCTTTTGTAGAAGCTCTGAAGATAGCCTCTTTGACTTCAGATGGTCCTCCTCTTCTCATTTCATATGCAGTTAGTATGCCATGAAGTTGCACCACAGTAAGATTTTGAAGATCCTATTTTTCTTCAAGAGCAGAAACTTTTGACTCAAATTTTGTCGTTAGAGATCTTAAAATTTTCTCAACCAAAGTAGATTCGGTTATTTTTTCTCCCAGATTTCTCATACGATTTACAACATGATCAAGACGTAAAAAGAAACTGGCAATATTCTCATCATTATGCATCTTCAAATTTTCATATTCAATTATGAGAGTTTGGAGTTTTTCACTTTTTACCTTTGCATCACCTTCATAACTTAGAATGATTTTGTCCCACATTTCCTTTGCTGTATTCAGCTGCATGAATTTGACAAATTCAGATTCAGTCAGACTTCCTGTTATAGCATTGACCGCCTTTGCATTTGATTCATAATTCTTCTTTTCAGTCGGATCTGTTGGTATTGTAGTTGGATATTGATATCCTTGTTGAACAATGGCCCATACATCTGTTCCCATAGACTGAAGATAGGATATCATCCTTGTTTTCCAGAAGATTAAATTTCTTCCGTTAAAGAACGGAGGCTTGATAGATGCTATTCCATCTTGATTTCTCATCTTGCTTGATCTTCCTTCTAGTGGCTAAGATTTTTCAGAAGGACCTGCTCTGAAACCAATTGTTGGGAAAAATACTGAGAGGGGGGGTGAATCAGTATTTAGTGCTGACTGAAAAACTTCTTAACTTTTTCTGGCTTTTAAACCCATACGCTACTTTTATGAGCACAACTCGCGTATACACACGTATCTCCTTAAGTAAACTCGCGTATGCTCAGAGATCTAAATATGGATTTAATTCTTAACTTAGATCATTGCATCATTCATTCATCAGATGTTTAGTAAGCAGTAAACAGGTGCAGTAAGAACAGACTAAATCACCACACATAAGCAACACACATGAACACCAGGATTTAAGGTGGAAACCCAATTCGGGAGAAAACCACCGCTGCCATCGTCTCAGTCTTCAATATTTATTATATAAAGAAAACTTCTTACAATCATGTACTGGCGCAGACTCATACCAGCACGCAGGCACCCACCTGCAGAAGGCTACAACCTTCTCTCGTTTACCAGCCTCTCCTGGAAGGGAGCTACAACCCCCTGCTCTCGTTTACCAGCCTCTCCTGGAAGGGAGCTACTACCCCTTGCTCTCGTTTACCAGTTACCACTGGAAGGGAGCTACTACCCCCTTACTGAAGGCTTCAACCCTCAGCACTACTGCCGACCATGTTTCATCAATTTTCAAACTGGATCAAACAGCTTCAACACAACCCTTCACTTATCAACAAATATACTTCGCCCAATGCTTCAAACAGAACAGTGAAACCACTGTAACCAGAATATCAGAGATAACCCAGACTTTAGAATAGATATGCAGAAACACATTCAACCTTGAGCAATCATTAGTTCAGATACCATACGCGCTTTTATTTAATCAGACCCGCGTATACACGCGCTTTTCATGAAACGAACCTGCGTATACATTTGTGAATTTCTCAGAAAACCCTAACTTCCCATACGCACTTTTATTTCATCAGTTCCACGTATACACGCGCTTTTCATGAAACGAACCTGTGTATAGATCTATAAAAGATAAACTTTGCAGAACAGATCAGATCTATGAACTTACCCAGATTTTTCAATTTCTTCATCAGATTTGCGCTAGGTCTTCATCATTTCTTTTCAGATCATCCTAGAGATTCATCATTTCTAGATCTAGAGATCTTGAACCTTCATCATATTCATAGGTGCATCATAGATTCAGACCAATTAAGAACAGAGTTCAACCATGCAGATATACTTCAGAGTGAAGTATTCATTAAAGCCCAGACACTTGCACCCCCTTGCACTATGATTTCCTTTTCCTTAAATAGAATTAGCCTTTGTCAATACCATGAGTCAAAACCACACCACTTCCGATGGTATTCCTGGACGGGATCAAATAGATAATCCAGCGCACAATACAATGGGTCAATACCATGGTAATGCCCCCTGGTTTTATAAAAATAGAGCGCAAATTGGCATACGTGACTTGCATGTACTTTTCCACGTGCATACGCTACTTAACCTTAACAAACCCGCGTATGCTTTGTAGCATAACTTATTTATCATTATTCTGGCACTTTCTGAATTCCTTTCTTCTGCTACTTCTGAACTGATCTGTAGATACATCAGATTTACATTATTAACAACTCATCAAGTCAGTTTCCATCAAGAACAACTTCATTAAGTAGGTTCCATCAAATTCAACACATTGTATCACATTGCCAACAATCTCCCCTTTAACTCATCAAGTAGGTTGTCATCAACTTTATCAAGTAGGTTGCCATCAAGGACAACACTCTGCATCATATTGCCAACAATCTTATTTCATCAAGTAGGTTACCATCAACTTCATCAAGTAGGTTGCCATCAAGGACAACATATGCCAACAGAATGGTCCTTCTGCAGGAAAGCCATGCACATGTCTTTGTTGAAGAGACGGTTTTTAAACCACCACTCTCCATCTTGCGAGATCCTACACGTCCTTGCCACCGGTTCTTCTATCATCCTGAATTGGATGTTCCCCACCTGTGCTTTGTTCCTGCTTAAGTTCAAGGAAAAATATTTGGTTACTTCAGAATTATTCCCATTGAACCTTTGAAAGAAAGGCAGCCATCTCGCCTTGCTGCGAGGATCAGATTCTAGTAGCGTGAGACTCTAAGGCTCGAATCTGACAGGAGCTCGAATCTTAGTCATGGCGGAGGAGAAAAATAGACAGGCAAGGAAACAAAAATGGACAGGGAAATTACGGACAGACAAAACAGAGAAAATGTGGGTTGCAGGAATGTGGTCCAAGACTTATGCAACAATTCGACAGCGAGAGGAAATAAATAGAAAATACGGAGCTTTTTTCGGCGGCAGGTCATGATCATGATTGCTATCATGATCCGACCTTCATGATAAATCTCGAAATAACAAAAACAGTTGGTGAAATGATGACAGGTCATGGGATTAATTTCATAACGGTCCATGGATGCAAAGGGTTACCATAGCCTTAGATATGCAAAAAAAAAATTAAAATTAAGTGTCATTATACCTTTACCTCGAGAGTCTTATCACCGGCTGTATGTTACCGCTTACCTCGAACGGTCCTGTCCTTGATGACGTAGCCTGCTCTTGCAATGATAACCTATTACATCAGACATATAATCCACGACCTCAACCACATAATGAATTGTTAATAGTTTATTACATGATTTTAATCTATGTTCTGTTTAATGATTTTTTTTCTCTTGTATTTTCAGGAAATCCAGGTGTTGTTATGTCTAACAATTGTTCTGCAGGAATTAAGAACTGGTTGTCAAATGCTCTGCAGGAATAAAAAATATGATTGCTAAATATTTTGCAGAAATAATTGTTAAATACTCTTCAGGAACTGAACTGCAATTGTGAACGTTCTTCAAGAAGTCAAAACTACAACTGCTGAACATTCTGCAGGAATTGAAGTTGAATCTACAGGAACCGCTATCTCCACCCATTATGTACATTTTATTGCACATAAATGAATGTGTCGATGTTGAATGTGCAATGGGCTCATTGGATTACCAGTCATTGAGGTCAAATGTTAACCAATGCGAGGTCCATCACCATTAATGAGAGTGAGGACCAAGGTACCCTGATGCATCATATCAGGTGTGAATATATGAGTTGTTGTCGAACTCCCTGTAGGATCCAGTAGTAAAGAAGCCATAATGATTCTCCATTACCACTGGCGAGATAACCTGTCATTGGGGCATACAAGCTTCAAGGCATCACAAGGCTCTAATCCTATACCTAGATAATTTGCTGACGTCGATGGGCCAGAATTATTGGAAGGAAGGCCTTAAGAAATCCCACATCAATCCAACACGAGCAATCCATAGATTAACTGGAAAAATAAATTTATTGAAAGGATCCCAAGGGATCTACTGACCTATGTTTTTAACTAGCCCAGGGCAGTCCATGCTTGCTAGATTTTAATTTTAGAGAGTCTGAAATACTGTAAAAGAAGACTCCAAGGGGTTCCTTTTCCGTAATTAGTCCATTGGGCCCGGAAAAAGGAATAAACCTATACCCAATAGCCATTCCTCTCATGGTTTATCAAGCACGAGGAGGAACAGAGTGAGCTCGTTGCATCAACAGGAAAATCAGGAAGAGATAGTGGAAGGGAGGATCCCTTCCCTTACCATCTCCAACTCTTTCTTCTTCACAATTTCCTTCACAAATTCCTCCTTGGATTGAGGTTTTTGGTATATCTTGAGTCTGTGCCCGTTCACCAAGAAGGTAACATTCTCATCATCAATAGTTCTAGATCCATTATCAAAAGCTTTCTCAATTTCATAGGATCCTAACCAATGTGTGTTAAATTTCCATTTAAAGTTTTTAAATTTAGAATCATACAACAATGCCTAGTCTCCCTCTTTGAACTGCTTCTTTTTTATTTATTTGTCGTGCCATTTAGCCCTTTGTTGTTGGATCAAGTTAGTATGCTGAAAATCATCCTGCCTAATCTCATCTAATTCGTTGAGCTGCAAGATTCTCTGCTATTGTGCTTCATCGAAGTTCATACCCAATTCTGATGCCATTCTAAAGGTTTTGATCTCAAATTCAATGGGCAGCAAAACTTGTTTTCCATACACTAGTTCATATGGATAAAAGCTAGTGGTAACCCTCCATGTGATCTGGTAAGCCCACAAGGCCTCAAGAAGTCTGTTAGACCAATTCTTCTTATGTAATTGAACTGTTTTGGTAAGGATTGTTTCCAACACCTTGTTGGTTGATTCCACCTACCCATTGGCCTGTGGATGATAAGGGGTGGACTTCCGGTGGGTAATCTGATATTTTTGCACAATTTCCTACATAAGTTTAGACACAAACTGAGCACCTTGATCAGTAACTATTTCCCTAGGTACTCCAAATCTTACAAAAATATCAGAGAAAAGAAATTATGCCACTGCTTTTTCCATTGCTCTAGGTAGTGCTTTTGTCGTCACCCACTTTGTCACATAGTCGATACAAACTAAAAAATACTTCTTACCTTTGGATGGGGGGTTGATGGGACCTACAAAGCCAAGAGCCCACCTCTCGAATGGTTCTATGAGAACCTGTGGTTGCAAATGCATCTCATCTGGTTGTACAGGCCACCCCATTCTTTGGCAACTATCACACTTTCAAACATACTCCTTTGCATCCTTAAAGAGGTCTAGCCAGTAATAACCTGAACGAAGGATATTGTAAGTTGTCTGCTTGTCTGTGAAGTGTCCTCCACATGGTTCATCATGGCAGGCTCTTAAGATGTCATAGATCTCATCTTCTTTGACACACCTGCGAATAATCAAATTATCTCTTGTGAAAAAAATATCTCCCCTAATCCAAAAATAATCAGCACTTTTCCTAATGATTATGTTTTTCTGATTAGATGAAAAGTAAGGTGGAAACTTTCCTGTAGCAAGATAATTGGCCATGTCTGCAAACCAAGGTGTTTTAACAGAGATGGAAAACAGGTTTTCATCTGGAAATTTATCATTAACAGGAACATCCTCACCTGCATGATTAAGCCTAGATAAGAAATCAGCTACATGATTTTCTTTTCCTGGCCTGTCCACTACCGTGATGTCAAATTCCTGCAGCAACAACAACCACCTAGTAATTCTGCCATTAGTGATTGGTTTATTAATGGATAACGAATAGCAAAATTATTTATGTGCACAAAAACTTCATAACCCATGATGTAATGTCTAAACTTATTAATAGCGTAAATTACAACAAAGAATTCTTTTTCACTCATCGTATAATTCAGTTTTGCAGGAGTTAAATTTTTACTGACAAAATAGATAGCATGGGTGACAGGATCCTCCTTTTGACCCAATACTTCTCCTATGGCTGAATCATAGGCATCAGTGGAAATATGAAAAGGCATATTCCAATCTGGGCCTCGTAAGACAGGTGCTGAAGAAAGTTTTTCCTTGAGTTTATCAAATGCAGCTTGACATTCATCATTCCAATGAAATTCAGATTCTTTAGTCAACAATTTAAATAATGGAGAGGCTACCTTTGTAAAATTTTCAATAAACCTCCTATAGTAGCCTGCATGTCCAAGAAAACTTCTAAAACCCTTTTGATTAGTTGGTGGGGGAAATTTTACAATAACCTCAATCTTTGCTGGATCAACCTTGATTCCTGCAGCAGAAACATGATGACCCAAAACAATACCTTCAGTAATAATCATAAAACATTTTTCATTACTTAACGAAATATTAGTTTCTCTACATCTCTACAAAAAAATTTCAATATTAAGTAAATTTTCTTCAAAAGTATCACCCATAACTGTAAAATCATCCATATAAACTTCTACGCAATCATGCAAAAGATCAGAGAAAATACTAAGCACCGCCTGCTGAAATGTGGTTGATGCGTTACATAGACCAAATGGTAAGACTTTGTATGCATAGGTACCTCAGGGACATGTAAATGTTGTCTTTTCCTGATCCTCTGGATCTATCCTAATCTAATTATATCCACTTAATCCATCTAGGAAGGAAAAGTACTTTTTCCCTGCTAAAGTGTCCAGTACTTGGTTTATAGACGGTAAAGGGAAATGGTCTTTTAATGTAGCTTTGTTTAATTCCCTATAATCTACGCACACTCGCCATTTACCATTTTTCTTGGGGACAATGACTAGTGGGGATACCCACTGGCTATCTAAAATAGGATAGATGAATCCTACATTCAACAACTTTTGTAATTCATCTTTTACAATTTCTCTTAAAGCAGGGTTCATCCTCCTCTGTGGTTGTCTTACGGACCTAGAATTTTCTTATATATAAATGTGATGAATGCACGTGTTTGGGTGAATGCCCCTCATATCGATATATTCCTATGCAAATGTGTCTGAAAATTTTCTCAATGTTTGTATTAATTTCTTTTCTTGTTCATGAGTTAAGGCGGAATTAATGTTTAAAGATTTTTCAGGAAAAAATTCTACTACCTTACTCCCCCATTCAGACATTGAATATGCAGGAAATGCAGATAAGAGGGCTGAAGGTAATTCAGAAGCTGAACTATGTTCATAAAAATCTTGTAGATCAGTAATGATATCTAAATTATGACTAGATTGTCCTTCTAACTGCTACGGGAAATCAGGATTAGAAATACAACAATTTATCAAATCTTCTTCAGGATTTTCCTTAAGACTCATGGCTTGGGCTATTGTTAAAACTGGTAAGGTAACTTCTGAATCATGTTCTTCTTCCTCTTCTTCAACCCATTGTGTGTTTTCTAATCTCAAGAGGGGTTTAGTAGGGGGGAACAAGCTAATGTGCTTTGTTTCAGCTCCATGAGTGATAGTCATGTTGCCAGATCTACACCCTATGTAGGCATCAGCCGTAGCTAACCACGGTCTCCCTAAGATCAATGGGTGCCCTCCCAAGTTAGTTTTAGGTTGAAGAACATGAAAATATACAGGATACTCCCAGGAATCTAATGAGATGACAATGTCTTCTAAAACACCCTCTGGCTTTACCTTAGACCTATCTGCTAATTCTAACATGGTAGGAGTGGGTAACAAGTCAAAGGATCCTATATGCGACAAAGTTTCCATAGTCATCACATTGATGGCTGCACCTAAATTAATCAAAGTTTCCTTTTTGGGATATCCATTGATAAAGGTGGTAACCACAGGGATTTCGGGATTCACATATTTTTCAGTAACAAATCCGGTAGACATTAAACTTGCAAGCTTTCCACCTACTTGAATGGTTGAGGGTTCTTTCTTTTGTCTACTTGGTTTCTTGGTACATAGTTCCCTCACTGTTTTAGCATATATTGGGATGTCCTTTATTGCTTGTAGTAATGGGAACTTGATGCACATGTTTCTTAGTTCGGATACAAGATCAAATTCGGGTTGTTTTGCTTTGATTTCCATTTCCAACCTTTCTAGAAAAGGAGGCTGGACTATATGAGATGAGGAAGGTTCTTATGGCCTTGAGGTAGAAGATTTTGTTGGTTAAGGTGTGGTTTCCTCTTCAGGCATCTCTAAGGTATCTTCCTCTAAAATCTCCTCAATTCTTTCGGGCTGATTCCCACTCTTCCCGACGTAAGGTTGATTTCCTGCAGCTGCATAGGTAATTCCTGTAACTGTACAGGGAGCTCCTGTAACACAAGAACAAGCATTTCCTATAGAGACACAGGAAATTCCTGTAAAATAGGGATTAAAACTTCCTGCAGCGGCTGGGATGCAATACAGTAGGTAGGAAAAGTGGGATAAGTGACTAATCTAATGTTATGAGCAGATCAAACGGTTTTATTATTGGGGTTAGACACTGGTTAAGCAAGAATTTGCGTGGGACGAAGTTGATTTGGTGGAGCAGTCAATTGAAGCGGTTGTTGTGGTTGTATCATTTATTGCAGTGTGGGCTATGAATAAAAGTTTTGATGTGGGAAACTCTGTGTAGTCAGATAAGAATAGTTCCCCTGCCGAGGCTGTTGAGGAGGCCAAGGCTGCCAGGGCATTGGAACATTCCACATCTGATTTTGAGCATAAGGAAATTGAAAATTTTACTGTGACATACCTGCAAGATGTGGCTTCCATGGTCTCTAAGGTGCCATTGCATAAAGTGCATTGACAAATCCTTGATCTGCTATGTATGCTGCCTTAATTTCAGGCAGAGAAGGACATTGATCAGTGGAATGTTGAGCGTCACAAATTCGACATACCTCGATACTATCAATAGGGCATTCCCTTAGAGCATGTTTCTTCCTACATTTGGAGCATGACACCGCCAAGGCCTTCTCTAATTCATCCTATTTCTCCTATTTCTTCTTAGCCTCCAAAACATCCAATTGTGAAGATAAAGTGCTAAGAATATCAGTTTTTAAATTTTCGAAAAAATTACCCATTTTAGCTTTGGTTACTCTAGCTCTAGCAACTGAGTTAACAAGCTTGGAAGAAGGATCTCTTGGTCCACCTCCAACCTTGGAGTTTCCTCTTGAATATATTTTACAAAGCTCACACACATCATCATAGCTCAGCTTTGATACATCGCCTGCTCCCAAAAGATTTAAGACCTCCAGATATTATGGTCTGATGGCCCTAAGAAAAATGGTCCTCTTGGTCTCTTTGTCCAATTGATTCATCTTAGGTCTCTGCAAATTGTATTTTAATCTTTCCACCAAATCCTCGAGGCTCTCCCCTTCCTTCTGGGTCATGCCAAAGATTTCTTCCCTGAGATCCCTCGTTTTGCAGTAATCCTGATACTTTTTCAAAAACACCTTCTTCATGTCGTCCCAATTTGCAATGGAGTTTGATCCCAACCCCATAAACCACCTGAGAGCTGCATATTTCAATGTAGCAAGAAACAATTTTAGCTTTTGAGCATTGGAAGAATAGTCATAGCTCCTGCAAAGTACATCGAACTCAAATAAGAAGGCATCAGGGTCTTCACTAGAGGCACCACAAAAGTTAGGCAAGGTTGAGGGAGGAATGTTTTTCATCTGAGTGGCTTCCCCATTCTCTCTGATAGGAAATTCAAATATGACAAGTTTATCCTCGTTCTCACCAGTGCCTTCTAAATGAGCCATGTCAGTCCAAGAAAGAGTGGGACCTTGGAAGGCTACAAATTCTTCAAAGTCAATGGTCTGAAACTCTGGTTCTTTGTCAGGATTTACAAGGAATTATTCTTCAGGTTCACCACAGAGAAGATATGTGGTCTTCCTTGTAAGGGGAGATTCAAGATGGGTAGCAACAAAAGATTCTCCAATTGAGGATTCTGCTATAGAAAGGTCAACTTGTTTAGGACTACAGACCTCCTGTTCAGATTCCTCCTTCTTTGCTGCCTTGTTTCTTACAGATTTCCTTGTTCTTGCCAGTGTATTAGTAAATGGGGTGGTGCTCACACCACCACGAAAAATATAGAAAATATTGGACCCTATTCATCTAATATTCAAACAAAATAAAAAATAAAAACTTACCAAACATTTAGGACATGGATTTGGCGAGTGTCTGACCTCTTGGGTGCATAGGATTTGCCTTGCGTCTTTGCACTTTGACTCCACCAGTCTTAAAAAGAAAACAAAATCAACAAAATAAAACTAGAACACCTTCATTATCGTCCCTTAGCACCTCCCCGGTAACGACATCAAAATGTTGAGTCAAATTATACGTGTATAATTTGCCAAAATAAATTGTCAACTCAGGAAGGTAAACTGATGAGATGCAGTGCACAGTATATGCAGGCTGATTACTACAAGTGTTAATTAATTATACAAATAAAAACTAATACTTCTTTCTCGTGTCAATACTATCACAACAAAGGCTAAGGAGTGGCATAGATCATCCCTCTATAGCACTTAAGATTGATGATATTGACCGTGAAAAGATAAAGATCAAACAACAATCAACAACTCATGCTGCTTTCCTGTATCAATATTATTGCAGCAATGGTTATGGAGCGACATATATCATCCCTCTATAACACTTGTTTTTGTTGATACTGATGCAGGAAATATAAAAGAAATCAATCCGAATCAAGAGTCAAACTTAAAAAGCATGAATCCAAGCATTGGCCAAATGAAAAAAGCTCATCAACATAAAATATTAATTCACTTAACCAATCTACAGTTTGTTGTAGGAAATACAGAAAGGAAACACTATTTTTTATATGAAATTATTAATGCATAATTAAAACAAAAATAAACACACTCTGCTGCGGGAGTTGTGAGCGAAGGGGGGCCTCCCTCACTCACAACTCCTTCAAAGATTAAAGAAGTTGCTCAGAAAAATAAATGGAACATAAACGATTTTATTAATCTGAAATAATAGTCGATTACAGTCTGATATCGTGCTCTGTAACACAGCTTCCAACCCAACCAAAAACTCTCTCCCTTGTACAAGCAAATTACATCTAATTTATACATTTTTGGCAGCCCATATTTGGCTTTGAACAAAACAGATTACTAAACTAAGCCTACAACCCGTAATACAAATACAGATTGACAAATTAAACTGTTGTTGGGTCTAATCCATGACCAGAGGCATGGATTATACCATTTCCGTTGCGTGGCTGAAGTTTTCTTCCCATGTAGGCACGGAAGAAAATATGAAGGTTAGGATGGTTGCAAAAGATGATTTAGAAAAATGGATAGGACAATGTCCATAAACCACAAATTATCTTCAAAATCCATATCTTTACTCGATCTGGGGATGAGTGGATCATGGCTAACCATCGATCTCTCTGCAGGATTTTGAGGTGGTTGCAGGAAATCAACGTATATGAAGGAAATCCGGAACGACTGCAGGAATCTCGGCTGTATGAGTTGTCTACAGGATTGGCAGAATTTTTTGAATCTAAAAAATTTGCGCATGAGTCCAAGGCTAGTTAGAGTAGCAATGAATAATGACACAACCAGTTCAAAGAATGCTAGAAATTAGATAAAATTACACTTATAATTTTTTTTCAACATACCTTAGGCCTATGATACCCTTTTTAGCCAAAATTAGATGACATGGTCAGACTAGGTATAATTAAAGAGAAAAAAGAGGTCAAAAATGGGGGAAGCAAGGCTTAGTATAGGTGGAAAAAATAGGTAAAGTTCAGACTCAACAATTAGCACAACATATGTATATATAATGAAATCAACATATCAATCATCTCAACATCAACATCATCAACATCTACATGATGACACAATTGCAACAATGATCATCACAATGCATGCACAACGAACACATAGACAACTGACATGCATGCCTGAAAAATAGATCTCGTCGGTCTTGTCCAAGTGTTTGAACCTGAGATATTTGATACCAATCTGTAATTTCGCCCTCCCACATTTACCCAATTTCACTGGCCTGCCAAGGTAAACATGAGATGAATAGTTGCTATGAGATGACCCAACCTCCAAGCTCCAGTTAAGGAAGTGGGACCTACAAACTGACCACAAACTAACAACTTAAAACATCCCTCAGGGATACTGGACACTTAGGGGCCAAAGGACCACCCCCGATGAAAAATCCCTGAGTTGAGGATGTTTTTCTCACAATTGAACCGCAAACTGCATGCATGACGATGCCTTCATGTGGTTATAGGCCTCCAACTGCATGCACGACACTCCCTTAGTGTGGTTGTGACCCAAATTGTCTAGTTCAAAGGGTGCGGTCTTGAGATTTGAGCCACAATTCTAGGTCATCCTTTAGACCACTACCGAGAACTTCTTGAAACTTCATAAAATCATAATTGACATGACAATAAAGCTAAACATTCAAAATTGAATCTAGAATTGGGCCTAGACTACCTAGAACATAACATACATTTCGTCAAACACATGGAAAACATGTAAGCTACAGGTCATGAATGCATATCCTCTGAGATTCCTCTGAGAATCACCAAGAAGGCCCTATTCCCTCTCCATAAAGCTACAATAACACTTATTATTCCATACATTCATCAACCGATCAAGAACTAAAAAAATTCATGACAAGAGACATAGAAGATACACATCATATAAACAACATATAACCCGAAAATAATCAACATATAAACTATGGAAAATCAACCATAATATAACCAACATAATCACTAAAAATATACATGAATTGCAATAGAAGAATAAATCTTATTAACATATGAAATACTAACCAAGTCAGGGGCTTCCACTTACCAGCCGACCATAGATTGGGTTGAACCAAATGTCTCTTTCAGGTAATCACCCCTTGCGTTGTATTCCAAGCGTGAATGTGGGACTAGTAACTCAACCCACCAAGCGCTCCAGCTTATTTGTCCCAACCTAGGTTCTAGGACTAATAATTCAACTCAAGTTGTTCCAGGGCTTCCGGAGCGTTTGTTCCAACCCACAACCATAGGGAATTTTGAGCACCAATCATAAAACAATCAAGTGGAAAAACCCACAACATCATGGATATCCAGGAAATGACAAGGCACAGATAAAACCATTTTCAATCTAGGAAATCCTCCATACCAATGAGAACACATAACTAGAAAACCACATGAATCTTCCAAGCATCCATAAATGAATAAGGAAATCACACATGCAACTTGTTACCTGCAAAGAAATCTAGTTGGAGTTGTTGATCCATCAGTTCCCTTGTGTTTTCCCTCTTTCCTTTTCCTTCTTTCTCCAAATCCAAGTGAATACTAAAGTGCTCCAAGCATGCTCCAATAATGCTCTTAGTGTGCAAGAGTACGGAGAATGAGTGAATGAAGAGAGCTCCACCCAAAAACCATCAAAAGGTTAAAACTGACAAAAACTGTGAACTAATCCTCATAAGAATTTTTACTTATCCATAGTTTTAAGGGGACAACACGGATGCCAACACAAATGAATTTCACAATTAATACCATAATGAAACCACTACACAAAGTCTTTATTTTGAAGAAGACAACATTTTTTTACGCCAATGAAGGCCACCATGAAGATCATGACCACATTGTTGCACAGAATCTTGGTGACAGTATGAGTATTAGTGACTTAAGCACTGATGGTTTTGGTGATGTGTATATTTTCTAGGAGAGAGTGTGGAACACCCCTTTGAATAAGTTTAAACCACCACCAATAGGAACCGTTAAGTTGTACAGTCCTGTGAGGAATGTATAATGATCAAAAATTATATAGTTTTGGTGCCCTTTATCTAAACTTGTATTTTAAACAAAATGAGGGCAAATCATATATAATATGCTTCAATGGTCCACCAATGTTTTATGATGACCATCAACAGCAAAAAAAATCTGAATATTACCCTGTCACTCGCCTACTACAAGAGCATGATGATAGGCCTACTGCTCTAGAAGGGGGCCCATAAACAAAGTTTGAAGGGGACAACACTATTGATGCAACAAATAAATTTCAACATAAAAACCATAATGAAAACACTGCACAAATTCTTTATGATTATGAACATCATTTCTTGTAGAATTTGGAGGTTATGACAAAGAACTTCCAAAGGAATTCCCTATTTTTCCCTTTAAAAAGCATGAAGAAAGTTTCGAGTTTTGGTTCCATATTGTGACGATGTGCATACTTATTTAGGAGAGGGTGTAACACACCCTTGAAATCCATACAAACCTTGATGGACAAGACATGGATGGTGAGTCTAATCCAAAAGAACATTTTTGCCAAGAACTTGAAGAACATGGAAATGTTGATTATACCAATGAAGGCCACCATTAAGATCGTGATCGAAATCTTATACAAATTCTTGGTGACAGTCACATGACAGTACAAGTATCAGTGACTTAAAAATTGATGGGTTTGGTGATGTGTATATTTCTCCTTAAGACGGCATGGAACAACTTTTTGAAAAAAATGAAACCACCATCAATAGGCACCCTCAAGATGTACAGTCCCATGAAGAATATATACTAGATCCAAAAGAAGACAGCTTTGGTGCCCTTGATTTAAACTTATCTTTTAAAAAAAATGAGATATAATCATTAATTATATGTTTCAATGGTCCACCAAGGTTTTATGATGACCATCAAGAGAAAAACAGACCTGAATATGACCCTGTTAGAGGCTTGTTATAGCGGCATGATCATAGGCCCACTACTCTAGAAGGGGGCACAAATCCAGAGTTTGAATGGGACAACACTAATGACCACACTAATGAATTTCACCATGAATACCATAATGAAACAACTACACAAAGTCTTTATTTTGAAGAAGACAACATTTTTTATTACACGAATGAAGGCCACCATGAAGATCGTGACCGCATTTTTGCACAGAATCTTGGTGACAATATGAGTATTAGTGACTTAAACATTGATGGTTTTGGTGATGTTTATATTTTTCTAGGAGAGAGTGTGGAACACCACTTTGAATATGTTGAAACCACCACCAATAGTAACCCTCAAGATGTACAGTCCCATGAGGAACGTACAATAGATCCAAAATTAGATAGTTTTGGTGCCCTTGATCTAAACTTGTATTTTAAACAAAATGAGGTAAAATCATATATAATATGCTTCAATGGTCCACCAAGGTTTTATGATGACCATCAAGAGCAAAAACAATATGAATATGACCCTGTCACTTGCCTGCTACAGGAGCATGATGATAGACCTACTGCACTAGAAGGGGGCCCATAAACAGAGTTTGAAGGGGACAACACTAATGACCACACAAATAAATTTCAACATGAAAACCATAATCAAAACAATGCACAAAGTCTTTATGATGAAGAAAATCATAATAAGGGGGCATTTCTTGTATAATTTGGAGGTTATGACAAAGAAATTCCAAAGGAAGTCCCTATTTTTCCCTTTGAAAAGCATGAAGAAATTTTAGTGTTTTTGTTCCAGATTTTGACGATGTGCATAGTTCTTTAGGAGAGAGTGTAGAACACACCCTTGAAATCCATAAAAACCTTGATGGAAAATACATGGATGGTGAGTCTAATCCAAAATAACTTTTGTGCCAAGAACTTGAAGAACATGGCAGTGTTGATTACACGAATGAAGGCCACCATGAAGATCATGATCAAAATGTTATACAAAATATTGGTGACATTCACGTGACAGTACAAGTATCAGTGACTTAAACATTGATGGGTTCGGTGATGTGTATATTTCTCCATAAGACGGCATGGAACAAATTTTTGAAAAAAAATTAAACTGCCATCAATAGGCACCCTCAAGATGTACATTCCCATGAAGAATATACAGTAGATCCAAAAGAATACAATTTTGGTGCCCTTGATCTAAACTTTTCTTTTAAAAAAAATGAGAGAAAATCATATATTATATGTTTCAATGGTCCACCAAGGTTTGATGATGACCATCAAGAGAAAAATGGATCTGAATATGACTCTATCAGAGGCTTGTTAGAGCATCATGATCATAGGCCCACTACTCTAGAAGGGGGCACATATCCAGAGTTTTAAGGGGACAACACTGATGACCACTAAAATGAATTTCACCATGAATACTATATTGAAACCACTACACAAAGTCTTTATTTTGAAGAAGACAACATGTTTTATTACGCCAATGAAGGCCACCATGAAGATCATGACCGCATTGTTGCATAGAATCTTTGTGACAGTATGAGTATTAGTGACTTAAACACTGATTGTTTTGGTGATGTGTATATTTTTCCTGGGAGAGAGTGTGGAACTCCTCTTTGAATATGTTGAAACCACCACCAATAGGAACCCTCAAGATGTACAGTCCCGTGAGGAATGTACAATAGATACAAAAGTAGATAGTTTTGGTGCCCTTGATCTAAACTAGTATTTTAAACAAAATGAGGGAAAATCATATATAATATGCTTCAATGGTCCACCAAGGTTTGATGATGACCATCAAGAGAAAAAAAATCTGAATATGACCCTGTCACTGGCCTGCTACAGGAGCATGATAATAGACCTACTGCTCTAGAAGGGGGCCCATAAACAAAGTTTGAAGGAGACAACACTAATTGCCTCACAAATAAATTTAAACATGAAAACCATAATGAAACCACTGCACAAAGTCTTCATGATGAAGAACATCATAATAAGGGGGCATTTCTTGTAACATTTGAAGGTTATGGCAAAGAACTTCCGAAGGAAGTCCCTATTTTTCCCTTTGAAAATCATGAAGAAAGTTTAGATTTTTGGTTCCAGAATTTTGACGATGTGCATACTTCTTTAGGAGAGGGTGTGTAACATGCCCTTGAAATCCATACAAACCTTGATGGACAAGACATGGATGGTGAGTCTGATCCAAAAGAACATTTGTGCCAAGAACTTGAAGAATATGGCAGTGTTGATTACGCAATGAAGGCCAGCATGAATATCATGATCGAAATGTTATACAGAATCTTGGTGACAGTCACGTGACAGTACAAGTATCAGTGACTTAAACGTTGATGGGTTTGGTGATGTGTATATTTCTCCATAAGAAGGCATGGAACAAATTTTTGAAAAAAATGAAACCACCATCAATAGGCACCCTCAAGAGATGTACAGTCCCATGAAGAATATACAGTAGATCCAAAAGAAAACAGTTTTGGTGCCCTTGATCTAAACTTGTCTTTCAAAAAAAAAGAGATAAAATCATATATTATATGTTTCAATGGTCCACCAAGGTGTGATGATGACCATCAAGAGAAAAACAGATCTAAATATGACCTTGTCAAAGGCTTATTATAGCAGCCTGATGATAGGCCCACTACTCTAGAAGGGGGCACATATCCAAAGTTTGAAAGGGACAACATTGATGACCACACAAATGAATTTCACCATGAAGACCATAATGAAACCACTACACAAAGTCTTTATTTTGAAGAAGACAACATTTTTTATTACGCCAATGAAGGCCACCATGAAGATCATGACCGCATTGTTGCATAGAATCTTGGTGACAGTATGAGTATCAGTGACTTACACACGGATGGTTTTGGTGGTGTGTATATTTTTCTAGGAGAGAGTGTGGAAAACCCCCTTGAAGATGTTGAAACCACCACCAATAGGAACCCTCAAGATGTACAGTCTCGTGAGAAATGGTCAATAGATCCAAAATTAGATAGTTTTGGTGCCCTTGATCTAAACTTGTATTTTAAACAAAATGAGGGAAAATCATATATAATATGCTTCAATGGCCCACCAAGGTCTTATGATGACCATCAAGAGCAAAAAATATCTGAATATGACCCTGTCACTTGCCTGCTACAGGAGCATGATGATAGAACTACTACTCTAGAAGGGGGCCCATAACAGAGTTTGAAGGGGACAACACTAATGATCGGAGAAATAAATTTCAACATGAAAACCATAATGAAAGCACTACACAAAGTCTTTATGATGAAGAACATCATAGTAAGGGGGTATTTCTTGTAGAATTTGGAGTTTATGACAAATAACTTCCAAATAAAGTCCCTATTTTTCCCTTTGAAAAGCATGAAGAAAGTTTAGACTTTTGGTTCCAAATTTTGACGATGTGCATACTTCTTTAGGAGAGAGTGTGGAACACACCCTTGAAATCCATACAAACCTTGATGGACAAGACATGGATGGTGATTCTAATCCAAAAGAAAAAAAATTCCAAGAACTTGAAGAACATGGCATTGTTTATTACACCAATGAAGGCCACCATGAAGATCATGACCGAAATGTCATACAAAATCTTGGTGACAGTCATGTGACAGTACAAGTATTAGTGACTTAAACATTGATAGGTTTGGTGATGTGTATATTTCTCCTTAAGACGGAATGGAACAAATTTTTGAAAAAAATGAACCCACCATCAATAGGCACCCTCAAGATGTACAATCCCATGAAGAATATAAGTAGATCCAAAAGAAGACAATTTTGGTGCCCTTGATCTAAACATGTCTTTTAAAAAAAATGAGAGAACATCATATATCATATGTTTCAATGGTCCACCAAGGTTTGATGATGACCATCAAGAGAAAAATAGATCTGAATATGACCTTGTCTGAGGCTTGTTACAGCAACAAGATCATAGGCCCACTACTCTAGAAGGGGGCACATATCTAAGGTTTGAAGGGGACAACACTGATGACCACACAAATGAATTTCACCATGAAGACCATAATGAAACCACAACACGAAGTCTTTATTTTGAATAAGACAACATTTTTTATTACGCCAATGAAGGCCACCATGAAGATCATGACCGCATTGTTGCACAGAATCTTGGTGACAGTATGAGTATTAGTGACTTAAACACTGAAGGTTTTGGTGATGTGTATATTTTTCTGGGAGAGAGTGTAGAACACCCCTATGAATATGTTGAAACCAACACCAATAGAAACCCTCAAGATGTACAGTCCCATGAGGAATGTACAATAGATCCAAAATTAGATAGTTTTGGTGCCCTTGATTTAAACTTGTATTTTAAACAAAATAAGGGAAAATAATATATAATATGCTTCAATGGTCCACAAAGTTTGATGATGACCATCAAGAGAAAAATATATATATATATGAATATGACCCTGTCACTGGCCTGCTAAAGGAGCATGATAATAGACCTACTTCTCTAGAAGGGGGCCCATAAACAGAGTTTGAAGGAGACAACACTAATTAATGCAGAAATAAATTTCAACATGAAAACCATAATGAAACCACTTCACAAAGTCTTTATGATTAAGAACATCATAATAAGGTGGCATTTATTGTAGCATTTGGAGTTTATGACAAAGAACTTCCAAAGGAAGTCCCTATTTTTCCCTTTGAAAAGCATGAAGAAAGTTTAGATTTTTTGTTCCAGATTTTGACGATGTGCATACTTCTTTAGGAGAGGGTGTGGAACGCACCCTTGAAATCCATACAAACCTTGATGGACAAGACGTAGATGGTGAGTCTAATCCAAAAGAACACCTATGCCAAGAACTTGAAGAATATGATTGTGTTGATTACACCAATGAAGGCCATCATGAATATCATGATCGAAATGTTATACAGAATCTTGGTGACAATCACGTGATAGTACAAGTATCAGTGACTTAAACGTTGATGGGTTTGGTGATGTGTATACTTCTCCATAAGAAGGCATGGAACAACTTTTTGAATAAAATGAAACCACAATCAATAGGCACCCTCAAGAGATGTATAGTCCCATGAAGAATATACAGTAGATCCAAAAGAAGGCAATTTTGGTGCCTTTGATCTAAACTTGTCTTTTTAAAAAATGAGAGAAAATCATATATTATATGTTTCAATGGTCCACCAAGGTGTGATGATGACCATCAAGAGAAAAACATATCTGAATATGACCCTGCCAGTGGCTTGTTACAACAGCATGATGATAGGCCCACTACTCTAGAAGGGGGCACATATCCAAACTTTGAAGGAGACAACGTTGATGACCACAAATGAATTTCACCATGAAGACCATAATGAAACCACTACATGAAGTCTTTATTTTGAAGAAGACAACATTTTTTATTACGCCAATGAAGGCCACCATGAAGATCATGACCGCGTTGTTGCACAGAATCTTGGTGACAGTATCAGTGTTAGTGACTTACACATTGATGGTTTTGGTGATGTGTATATTTTTTTGGGAGAGAGTATGGAACACCCCTTTGAAGATGTTGAAACCACCACCAATAGGAACCCTCAAGATGTACAGTGTCGTGAGGAATGTACAATAGACCCAAAATTAGATAGTTTTGGTGCCCTTGATCTAAAATTGTATTTTAAACAAAATGAGGGCAAATCATATATAATATGCTTCAATGGTCCACCAAGGTTTTATGATGACCATCAAGAGAAAAAAAAATGAATAAACAGAGTCACTTGCCTGCTACAAGAGCATGATGATAGACCTACTTCTCTAGAAGGGGGGCCATAAACAGAGTTTGAAAGGGACAACACTAATGACCACACAAATAAATTTCAACATGAAAACCATAATGAAAACATTGCAAAAAAATTTTATGATGTAGAACATCATAATAAGCGGGAATTTCTTGTAGAATTTGGAGATTATGACAAAGAACTTCTAAAGGAAGTCCCTATTTTTCCCTTTGAAAAGCATGAAGAAATTTTAGAGTTCGGTTCCAAATTTTGACGATGTGCATACTTCTTTAGGAGAAGGTGTGGAACACACCCTTTAGATCCATACAAACCTTGATGGACAAGACATGGATGGTGAGTCTAATCCAAAAGAACATTTTTTCCAAGAACTTGAAGAACATGGCAGTGTTGATTACACCAATGAAGGCCACCATGAAGATCATGATCGAAATTTTATACAAAATCTTGGTGACAGTCATGTGATAGTACAAGTATCAGTGACTTAAATATTGATGGGTTTGGTGATGTGTATATTTCTTCATAAGACGGCATGGAACAACTTTTTGAAAAAATTGATACCACCATCAATAGGCACCATCAAGATATACAGTCCCATGAAGAATATACAATAGATCCAAAAGAAGACAGTTTTAGTGCCCTTGATCTAAACTTGTCTTTTAAAAAAAAATGAGATAAAATCATATATTATATGTTTCAATGGTCCACCAAGGTTTGATGATGACCAGCAAGAGAAAAAAAGATCTGAAGATGACCTTGTTTGAGGCTTGTTACAGCAGCATGATCATAGGCCCACAACTCTAGAAGGGGGCACATATCCAAAGTTTGAAGGGGACAACATTGATGACCACACAAATGAATTTCACCATGAAGACCATAATGAAACCACTACACGAAGTCTTTATTTTGAATAAGACAACATTTTTTATTAAGCCAATGAAGGCCACCATGAAGATCATGACCGCATTTTTGCACAAAATCTTGGTGATAGTATGAGTATTAGTGACTTAAACACTGATGGTTTTGATGATGTGTATATTTTTTTGGGAGAGAGTGTGGAACACCCCTTTGAATATGTTGAAACCACCACCAATAGGAACCCTCAAGATGTACAGTCCCATGAGGAATGTACAATAGATCCAAAATTAGATAGTTTTGGTGCCCTTGATATAAACATGTATTTTAAACAAAATGAGGGAAAATCATATATAATATGCGTCACTGGTCCACCAAGGTTTGATGATAACCATCAAGAGCAAAAAAATTCGAAATATGACCCTGTCACTGGCCTGCTATAGGAGCATGATAATAGACCTACTACTCTAGAAGGGGGCCCATAAACAAAGTTTGAAGGGGACAACACTAATTACCGCACAAATAAATTTCAACATGAAAACCATAATGAAACCACTACACAAAGTCTTTATGATGAATAACATCATAATAAGGGGGCATTTCTTGTAGAATTTGGAGGTTATGACAAAGAACTTCCAAAGGAAGTCCCTATTTTTCCCTTTGAAAAGCTTGAAAAAAGTTTAGATTTTTGGTTCCAGATTTTGATGATGTGCATACTTCTTTAGGAGAGGGTGTGGAACACACCCTTGAAATCCATACAAACCTTGATGGACAATACATGGCTGGTGAGTCTAATCCAAAAGAACATTTGTGCCAAGAACTTGAATAATATGGCAATGTTGATTACACCAATGAAGGCCACCATAAATATCATGATCGAAATGTTATACAGAATCTTAGTCACAGTCATGTGATAGTACAAGTATCAGTGACTTAAACGTTGATGGGTTTGGTGATGTGTATATTTCTCCAGAAGAAGGCATGGAACAACTTTTTGAAAAAATGAAACCCCCATCAATAGGCACTCGGCTCAAGAGATGTATAGTCCCATGAAGAATATACAAAAGATCCAAAAGAAGACAGTTTTGGTGCACTTGATCTAAACTTGTCTTTTTAAAAAAAATGAGAGAAAATCATATATTGTATGTTTCAATGGTCCACCAAGGTTTGATGATGACCATCAAGAGAAAAACAGATCTGAATATGACCCTGTCAAAGGCTTGTTACAGCAGCATGATTATAGGCCCACTACTCTTGAAGGGGGAACATATCCAGAGTTTGAAGGGACAACACTGATGACCACACAAATGAATTTCACCATGAAGACCATAATGAAACCACTACTCGAAGTCTTTATTTTTAAGAAGACAACATTTTTTATTATGCCAATGAAGGCCATAATGAAGATCATGACCGCATTGTTGCACAAAATCTTGGTGATAGTATGAGTATTAGTGACTTAAACATTGATGGTTTTGGTGATGTGTATATTTTTTTGGGAGAGAGTGTGGAACACCCCTTTGAAGATGTTGAAACCACCACCAATAGTAACCCTCAAGATGTACAGTCCCATGAGGAATGTACAATAGATCCAAAAGTAGATAGTTTTGGTGCCCTTGATCTAAACTTGTATTCTAAAAAAAATGAGGGAAAATCATATATAATATGCTTCAATGGTCCACCAAGGTTTTATGATGACCATCAAGAGCAAAAAAAAATGAATATGACCCTGTCACTGTCCTGCTACAGGAGGATGATGATAGACCTACTGCTCTAGAAGGGGGCCCATAAACAGAGTTTGAAGGGGACAACACTAATGACCGCACAAATAAATTTCAACATGAAAACCATAATGAAACCATTGCACAAAGTCTCTATGATGAAGAAAATCATAATAAGGGGGCATTTCTTGTAGCATTTGGAGGTTATGACAAAGAAATTCCAAAGGAATTCCCTATTTTTCCCTTTGAAAAGCATGAAGAAAGTTTAGAGTTTTGGTCCCAGATTTTGGCGATGTGCATACTTATTTAGGAGAGGGTGTGGAACACACCCTTGAAATCCATACAAACCTTGATGGACAAGACATGGATGGCGAGTCAAATCCAAGAGAACATTTGTGCCAAGAACTTGAAGAATATGGCAGTGTTGATTACACTAATGAAGGCCACCATAAAGATCATGATCGAAATGTTATACAAAATCTTGGTGACAGTCACGTGATAGTACAAGTATCAGTGACATAAAAGTTGATGGGTTTGGTGATGTGTATATTTCTCCATAAGAAGGAATGGAACAACTTTTTGAAAAGAATTGGAAACCAACATCAATAGGCACCCTCAAGAGATGTACAGTCCCATGAGGAATATACAGGAGATCCAAAAGAAGAAAGTTTTGGTGCCCTTGATCTAAACTTGTCTTTTTAAAAAAATGAGAAAATCATATATTATATGTTTCAATGGACCACCAAGGTTTGATGATGACCATCAAGAGAAAAACAAATCTAAATATGACACTGTCATAGGCCTATTACAGTAACATGATGATAGGCCCACTACTCTAGAAGGTGGTACATATCTAGAGTTTGAAGGGGAAAACATTAATGACCACACAAATGAATTTTACCATGAAGACCATAATGAAACCACTACACGCAGTCTTTCTTTTGAAGAAGACAACATTTTTTATTATGCCAATGAAGGCCACCATAAAGATCATGACGACATTGCTGCACAGAATCTTGGTGACAGTATGAGTATTAGTGACTTAAACACTGATGGTTTTGGTGATGTGTATATTTTTTTGGGAGAGAGTGTGGAATACCCCTTTGAAGATGTTGAAACCGCCACCAATAGGAACCCTCGAGATGTATAGTCCCATGATCAATGTACAATAGATCCAAAAGTAGATAGTTTTGGTGCCCTTGATATAAACTTGTATTTTAAACAAAATAAGGGCAAATCATATATAATATGCTTCAATGGTCCACCAAGGTTTGATGATGACCATCAAGAGAAAAACAAATCTAAATATGACCCTATCACAGGCTTCTTGGTGGTTTTTTGCAAGAGCATGATGATAGGCCTACTACTCTAGAAGGGGGATCATACCCATTGTTTTAAGGGGAAAACAGGGAACACATTCTTTCAGGTATGTTTTGATGGGGTACTCACTCTCTTGGTTATCATTTGATGTTGAACTCTATCATCTGGTGCTACCTTGGCTCTATCTATATTTCGTTTGGTGGAAACATGGTGAAATCATTATGCTCATACAATAAAAACTTGGATCAATCTCTTATGTGGTATGGGTACAATGAGAAAGCAAGTACACAGTTAGAAGTTGAATAGCAAGATCGATAAAGCAAGTAAGAGTCCTACCTTTGGCAAGATGTTCAATCCGTGGAACTTAATCAAGCTCATATGTTGGCTCGAGGTTTGAACTCCTTCAAAAACCCTCTCATATTCGTCTCATAGTTGAATTCCCTCTCCAGATCGGCCCTCTCATATCCAAAGAAGAATGTTCTTTCCCTCTCTCACCATCTCTGTTGAATGCATGCTCTTGTTCAGTCGAATCCTCTTGCCCTCTTTGCTCGAATGCTCAATCAAATTCTCTTGCTTGAATGCTCTATCAAATGCGAATTTGAATGACAAAATGATGGAATGGAATGATCTTTCACAGGGATGCTCAGTCGAATGCGAAGTGCTCGAATGGAATGATCTGTCACAGGAATGCTCAGTCGGCGCTCTATCTTTTGGACAAACCTAACCCAGTTTGCTCGAATGTGAATGATCCCTCACATATCTGTCACAGGAATGCTCAGCCGGCACTACTTTTTTTTTGGCCAAACCTAACCCAGCTTGCTTGAATGCGAATGAATGCTCAGTCGAATGTGAATGATCTGCACAAGGAATGCTCAGTCGACACTCTGTTACCGTGCTATTACTCAGCTTTCTCAAATGTTGTTACCCAGCTTGCTCGAATGCCAATGATCCCTCACTTGCTGCAATGTGAATAATCCCTCATGCGCTCTCCATTTCCAAACCCGCAAAACAACAACTTTCTGCAATGCCAATGATCCCTCAGTTGCTGCAATGTGAATGATCCCTCATGCGCTCAATGATCCATCATGCACTCTCCCTTGCCAAACCCGCAAAACAAGGTCGCTTGGCCCAAAAACTCAAAAAAAAATATCTTAAATTATTTATATTTCCTATATAATAAAAAAAAAAAACCCACTAACCCTTAATTATATAGCCAATATAATGTTTTGGGTTTTTCTAAAAAAAATTACCCCAATATGAACGCACATGATATAATATTGCTTTGTCAGTGACGCCCCCGTGGCACTCATTAAATGTGAAATTAAATTTCACATCCAATGAGTACCCATTATGCATACTTCTAATAAGACACGCATTGATAAAAATTCCAAATACATTAAAACAACTTGTTCAACAAGTTTTTTTAATGTTTTTAGTGTGTATACAAAATTTATCAATGTGGGTCTTATTAGAAGTATGTATAATGGGTACTTGTTGAATGTATAATTTAATTCCACATCCAACGAGTGTCTACACATGAAATTTGAATAAACCTATAAAAAGATCAACCAAAAAATACAATTAAAATAGTTTTCTTCTTTTCCCTCCAAAATTTAGCTCTTATTTTAGTATTTTCCTATATTTTATTATTTTTCCTTAGGAGGCCACTTTTAGGCTGAAATTTCCTCTAATGCATCATCGTATTCAGTGCCAAGTTCTGGAACCCATGACATTGTCTCCCTAAACAGCTTAAGTGCTCCATGATGTAAATGTCTCATTTTCTTATGTCATAGCTCATTCAATTCCTTCCCACTGCCACTGTCACTGTCCACCAATGCCATTGGAGAAACATGATGCAACCTATATAACCTATTGCTTTGAACTCCAATCTATATCACCCTTTTCTAACTTGGGTGTTTGACAAACATATTCTTCCCTACGAAGTGGACATCATTTCCCTTATCCTGTAGTTGGGATACTGAAATCAGGTTCATACACAATCCTGGCACATGCAGTACATCTATAGCGTTGGTATTTTCTCCTAACTCTCTTTGAAAATCGATGGTACAACTTCCCACTGGAGTACACTTCGTTCGGTTTCCCATCATACTCTGTAAATCCATCTACCCCTCATTGTAGCTAGAAAAATATTCTCCAGCCATTATCATGTGAGTTGACGCTCTATTATCTATATACCAAACAACCTGTGAAGTTGAACCTGATAAGGAAGTGAATTCGTTCTCCAATCTAAAACACAGCGTTGAAGCCCCCTATATATCAAATCGATCCATGGCCACACTGGAGAATTATGGGTATTCTTTTGTGTTATTTCTCTTCCTTCCCTATGTGCCCAAACTAAAAATTTTCTTTGCGAAAATTTGAGTTGTTGCTCCCTCTACTTATTGGAACCACTTTTTTGGACAGCTCGGATTTTCTTGCCGCCTACAACTAAAAAATCGAACCCCTGCCCAATGATTCATACTACCTGGCTAGGCACTACGTAGCACCAGAAAATTGCATGTTGTTGCTACCTTTGAACAACGAATTTTCCTCCTTCAACTTTGAGCCTCATATCTATCAAATGTGCTATGATACCATGTGAAAATTCCTTGAAATGTAGCAACTGGAAATAACTATCCTAAATGATAAATTAATTATGTAGTTTATTTTTTTTTAGGAAAAATAACAAAATAATCACACAGCAATTTCTTCAGCAAATAATATATTGTGGAAGCAAAAAGAGGAACTGAGAAATATGCTAGCACACACATAAAAATTGGCACTGTTATTCTGGACAAAAATCCCCGAAAAAATCCAATGTAGGAAAACCAGTGCAACAGTTTTTATTATGCAGCTTCAATAATCTGGGTTCAATAATTTGTATGTTCTACTAGCAATCCAATCTGAGAGAAACACTGGGAAAAATGAAGTGGGGAATTATCCTCACCTCACAAGCAATCCCGGCTCAAACTGTTGCTCCTCCAACCTCTACGCATGTCTCTGTGTTGCCTCTACGCAGACCACAAAACACACTAGGTAATGTAGGCTTTGAACTGGCTCTGACTAGCTATTGCTCACCTAGAAGTGTCTCTGCTTAACATGAATCACTTCTGCTACTGAAAAAATCGAACTACCTAGGCAACTGAGTATCTGCTATGGTATGTCTTCCATCTACCCATCGACCTCCTCTTATCATATTTAGTTGGGACTCCAATGGTCAAGATTAAAAAAAAAATCGATGGTTGAGATCATCTCTGGATCGATCTGTGTGAGTTTCTAAAGAACTCTCACCTTTCTCAATTAATATTAATTAATTAACCATTTTTATTAAGTTTATACGTAGAGAATATTTAAAAATAAGCTAATAATCTAATTGAAACACTTCTACGTAGAATTCCCATAAACGATTTCTAGGTTATGTGAACTCTTGTGTTTTAGCCTCTCCACGAAGTTTCGAAACTAGAACACATCTGATGCTACAAAAACTTAACATTCAAAATTTATATTGATTGATGCTTCAGTGGTGCAGAATAATACTATGGTCATTGTTGATGTATTTGGCATTGAAATTATCCCAATGGATTTAGGTTTCACATTGCTTTAAAGCTTGGCCAAACATTGTAATAGTTTGTCCCAATGGATTAGGTTTCACATCGCTTCAATGAGACTAGTCCTATGGTTAGTAAGGATTGTTGAAATGCATCAATATGATGAACATATGGAACAAATACCCAATGGGGTTTTTCGACACAAATCAGAACATATGTGACAATGGTGCTTACATAGCATTAAAGTTTGCCAACACTTTCATTTTCGTTGGAACAGTGGAGTAGCCACAAACACTGGGGCAGAGATCATTGCTATATGGGATGTATTATATTGTGCCAAATGGTTATTCATTGAGGTGATGAAAGTATTCGGGGACTTTGAAGTGGTTATTAATTGGGTAACGGACAAGATTTCCTTCAATCCTACTATGCTCTCTCATTGGATGCAAAGGATTAGGAACATGGTTGGCTATTTGGTGAGTTGACATTTACACGTATTTATCAAGAGCAAAATGGGACGAATGATTCTTTATCAAAAGTAGGCCATAGATATCATCTTAACAATATTATCTATTGTGCCTACAACAATGATTGTAATCTTGGAACCGGAAAAATCCACTATGCATGAGCACTTCAATATAGCATAAGATATTTTTGGCAATTTTTATTCCAATTTTGGCATCATTAGTATGTAGTGGATGTAATTAGATATGATTTTTCTATTTGGAATGACTTTATTTAAGGTGATACATGAGATACATGGACTCTCTTGTATAATTTTGGTATTTTTAGTGCATATGTGGAATAGTGTGTAAAGTGTAAATACGTAAAGAATTATTTTTCCTATATTTTTCTTTTTCTAGTTATGTTTGACTTTTACCTTAATGGTCATTGGTTTTTTTCTATTTTATTTTTATTTTCTTAATTTCATTTTATTATTATTATTATTATTTATTATTTTCATACTTAATTCTTTCCTGTATTTTTCTTTTTCTTGTTATGTTTGACATTTACCTTAATGGTCATTTTCTATTTTATTTTTTATTTTTTATTTCATTTCTTTATTTATTATTATTTTTTGTCAATCAAAATGAGATTATCAAAAAAATGTTGAGTACAAAATTCATCTCAACATGTCTCTCTCTCATTCCAACCAAGTCTCATTCCAACCAAGACTTGTTGAGATTGAGACACAAAGGAAAACATAACCAACCAATAACATTCATTGTTTTTGATAGGCCTATTAGCCTTGTCATACATAGAGAAAACAAAAGGTAGACCAGAAGTAAAGGCAACATATTCTTTGGGTGGGGGAGGGGCGGGGGGAAGGTGGGAGGCGGAGATTGACAGGACCTGCAAAGTAGCCCACGTGTTCATGCATATGAAAATCAATATGCTCCACACTCGCTTCTAGGCTGTGAAGATGGTCATTGGTGTGTCAATGTTAGCCTCAAAGGCTAGCGAGTTGATCCAAGATTTTGTTATCACTGTACGATGTAAGCTACCAACTCATTATAATCATCATATTGTGTTCCCGCAAAATGTCCATGTTCAACTAGACATTTCACAACTGAGCTACAATTGATTCGAGTGTCGCTGGGGCTATCACATGGCCTGGGGAATCAGCTGAAGAGATGGTGGCTGCCTCCTCCATTTCGTAACTGTCATAAGTGTCCATGGGACACTGGTTCTCTGGTTCTAGCCGCTCAACATGGTGATGAATACCACCCCCATCCCCCCACCCCCAAAGTGGTTGTCCCCTTTGATGCGCATGATATCGAGTCAGAGCTACCAGAGGAGGGGAGACGCTGGAAGATTGAATACACAAAAATTGTAGACGACCCAATAATCAATCCTACAGAAAGGCCGCATCATAGAAATATAACACAGTAAAACAAAACCAATCACAAAAACTCTGATCGATGACACAAAGTTGCAGTCCCAAGTCACGCCAAAATGCGGTGCTTTCCTCCACAACCAAAACTCGTAAGAACGGCCACTGCCCCTGGACAATAAGAATTCCACCCACCGGTCTATCTCCTCGCTCTGAGGCCCACCCTCATGTTCCCAAAAGGGCACAGTGCAACAGAGGACCACCTCTTCTCTTTGAGTGCAGAAAAGAATAGCAACACACCAAACCCGTAACCTGAGGCGAGCCCAATTACATAACAATTAGGCACCCCGACACTTGAAACGAGAATTGCAACAGATTGGAGTGAGCTTACCTCGAGAACCATACACACCTTCAATCAACAGCGCAAACGCTTCACCCCACAAGCAAAGGTTCCAAGTGGGAAGACGAAGAGACTCGTCGATAACACATGTTCTGAGATCCCATGGACAATCTTGGGCCTCAATGTCGCACCACCCCGAGCTATCCCAAACGACCACCACTCTGCTTAGCCATAGTCGTTTGTCTCATCATGGAGGGTTAATGGCGAGCGTGGAGGATGTACAAGCTTCAAAATCAATTCGTCTACCAAGTAGTGGTCATGTTGTACACCCCATTGGGGAATTTACTTTACTATTATTATTATTATTATTCGAATTGTATTTAAGTGCTACTTTTAAAAAAAAAAATCTCTTTCCAATCTAATTTGTCTAAAATCCTGCATGAGTTTGTTGAAATTTGAAATCATAAGTTTGATAGGTTAACTCTGCAAAATCGAAGTGCCCAAAAAATTTCGAAATTTGAAATCATAAGTTTGATAGGTTAACTCGGTAAAATCGAAGTGCCCAAAAAATTTCAAGGGTGTTGAATTCATATAAGTAGTCAAAATCCAATTTAAACAACAGAACAAAATTTCACCACAAATTTTTCAATCGGATTCTGGCCAAAAATCCATCAAAAACTCTAAAAAATAGCACTTAGAAATAACTCCAATATTATAATACTTGTTTGTTTGATATATTTATTTAGTTTATTTTAATAGTTAGATTTATTATTTTGATAATTAATTTGCATCTTTATTTAGTTTATTGATAATTGTTTTATTATATTTATTATTTTAACTTAATATTTATTATTATAATATTTTTTAACGTTATTTGCTTTCTAGTATTTTCTTTACGACAGTTTGATTTCGACGATTTGACTCAATTCTGTTAATTTATGTTCTTTTAACGTTATTTGCTTTCTAGTATTTTCTTAACGACAGTTTGATTTAGACAGTTTGCCTCAATTCTGTTTGATTCAATTCTCTGTACACACTGAATAATCGTACAGATTCTCTGTACACAGTGAATGGTTCAAAGCCCATAGACACAAAAATTCCAATCTGAACCTGACTTTTACGGAAAGAATCAATTTTCTAAAATATGTATCACACCAGTCTGATTTTCATGGAAAGAATCAATTTTCAAAAATATGGATCACAGAATCCTGAATTCAAAACAAAAAATACAAAATCTGACACACATCATAATTTAACTATCAAAACACTTTTTATCTTAACTTGAAATTACAAGTTATAATTTAACTATTAAGACACTTTTTATCTTTATTTTTTCCCAGAACTTGAAATTACAAGTTTTAATTACAAGTTTTAGGGTGCTTTGGGATCTTTCGTGGTCTTTCGTTCGATCTTTTCGTCGTTTTTTATGATCTTCACTATAATGTATTTTTTCTGATTACTTTTGGTCTTTCGTTCGATCTTTCGTGGTTTTTATTAATGTATTTTTTCTGATTAATTTTGCCCTTTTCTGATTAATTTTGTACAAGAATTTCTGATTAATTTTGCCCAAAATCCAATTAGATAAATTTTTTAAATTGTAAATTTTACTCCGATTTATGTTCTCCAGTTTATTTTACCTGAAATCCAATAAGAGTTTTTTTTTAACTGTAAATTTCAGCTAATTCAAGTACCCCAATACTATATTGCATTTATACATTCAACATTGAAAAAAAAAACATTTTAAGCTAAAATTCATACCACAGTTATCCAGGAATGCACACAGGCTCTACGAATTTCAAGAATGCAAAAATGATTTCCAAATTTCAAAGTATAAGCCGGGCTATGCTTTTTATTGCGAGGTGCTTTCTCTGTTGCGACATACCCATTTATAATGCATAGTAATATTTACAGTTTTTATAATGAGCTCACTTCTAACAACTGGCTACCAGAATTCATACGCTCTTACTATTCAAGTACCAAGCATAATTGCCCATTTAAATATCTACCTACAGAAACAAAAAAACATTTCCATGTACAACCAAGGTGAAGTTTAAACCCGATCTAAATTTTTAAAACCCAATCTAAAGTTCTACAAAAGCTAGAATATGCATGAAGAACCATAGAGACTTATTATAAAGTGCTTGAGATATCTCCAGTAATAATGATTGGAGACAAAAGTTGAATTGAATACGTGGATATGGAACTCAAAATAACTGAAGGCTCTTTACAAGATACAATTAAGTAGGATTTTCATAAAAACAAAAAATCTAAACATTGTCAACTTTAGCAGAAATAAGGGATCCCCTAGATAAACCCTTACAAATATCTATTTCAGGGTCTGTTAGAACCCCGATATGGAGAACCTTCAGAAGACACTGATCGTTCGCGTCCTCGATATAGTGCTCCATTCCTCCTATCATATGGGGATATTGAGCGGTCTCTCCTGCAGTAAGGGGATAGTGACCGGTCTCTCCTGCTGTAAGGAGAGTAAGACCTATCCCTCCTGCCATATGGAGAATAAGACATATCCCGCCTTCGATAATAAGGAGACACTGACCTATCGCGCCTTCTATAATAAGGAGACACTGACCTGTCTCGTCCATAACTCCTATCATCATATGGCGAATTTCGAGGTGAGCCATATCGGTCTCCCCTGTATGGAGAATAACTTGGAGAGCGACGTGAACTATGAAGATCACTAGATCTGCTGTATGTACGTCGTCTGTCATGGTCACGCACTGTTTATACAGAAAATGCAAGTGGATAATGAGGATATTACATATTGTGAATTAAAAAGTTCACAAACAATAATACAATTTTAAAACTGTATTTATAAAAAAGAAAGGCATAATCTCCTAGCAATAGACTATTATCGATTACATCAATATTATTCAATAGAAACATCAATAAATCTTGAAATTTAACACACTACAAAACAAAGTAGCTTTAAAACAGTTCCTTGTTACCTCTAGTTGGCCTCACGCCCAGGTACTTTCCAGGTGTAGGAGTCCTTCCCCGCTTCCTTTTTGCCTGCAGCAATATAATGGTGTCACCAACAATAATCAAGAATATGATAACCAGAGAAGAATGCAACATTGAATTAAAAATATCGCGTTTGAAAAAGATATTCACTACATGCGCCCTGACAGATTGGCTAAAAGGTAAAAACAGAATACACTAAAGAAGGGCAAGAACAACAACAAGGAGGGTGAGTGAATCATTCAATAAAACTTATCAAATGTTTCACAAGACAGATTAAATCTCACATACTTCACAATACAAAACATAGGGCTACAGCACTAATTTGCATACACTCTAAACATCTACAAGCATGCAATCATATGCATGGAGGCATATGCAAGGAAAAAGTCAGTTAATTGCTTTGAAACAAAAATTCAGGGCATACAACCCTTATATAGTCGGGTAGTTGCTGCATTTGACGTCAGAATATTGAACTATTTTTGAAATCTGTTGTAGCTGATGGTGACATTGTCGATTGTATCAACACAAATGCCAATGCAAGTTGATGGGAAAGTCTGACTGTTATGCTCGTAGGCTTAGGCTCTTAAGTTGAGAAAAAGCTGAAGCTGTTTAAGTTGAAAAAGAGTCGATGAAGCTACACAGCTGCCCTGCTGCCAAAATAGAGGCAACATTTCTGAATGGTGAGGGCGAATAATACAATTAGTCAAAACAACTATTTTATTTCTTAGTCATCTGCACTGCATCCTGTCCAATTTCAAAGGTTAAACAAAACCAACTCATCCATTCACGCATACCTTCTCAACAGTAATAACACGGCCTTCTAAAACAGATCGATTCAAATATTTAATACAACGATCTGCATCTTCACAGTTGGCCATTGTAACAAATCCAAAACCACGTGATTCCCTGGTACGAGGATCAACGACAAGATGGCACTCCACAACCTGCAAGTATTATATAACATAACATGCAAACAATTAATGTTAACTTCCTACAACAACACTAAGTAGAAAAACGTAACTGAACTAGATCAGCCAGATTGCCCTATAAAATATAACTTACCAACCATTTTCATAATTTCACGGATGGACTACATTCTCAAGGAAATCTAGAATAACAGAACATCTAAAAGTTCTAGCCAACCATTGCCTAAAAAAGATATGCCAACCATTGCCTAAAAAACCAGCAAAAATATATATAAAAACCACATTTCCTCTATTACAGTTTCAGGTTGCTAATGACCAAATTTATCGAATTTGAGATATTCTATTCTATCATTTACTGATCCCAATTTCACCAATTTTCTATGTTGCACTGGTTTATGGGAAGGGGGGACACAGCAGGGACAGGAGGATGGGTCCCCAGGATGTCTAGACTGTAGAGCACACCCCAAATTTTTGGGAACAGCAATGGTATATATATATCATTGCCATCCCCAACCTGCTGTCCCATACATGTATCAAAATTCGCTATTAATATTTGTAGTTGATTCAAACTTGTAGGCATAACAAGCTATACCATGTAGGATTATGGACAACCTTTGCACTTGACAATCATGGAAAATTCCAAGCTATTTTAAGAAAGGATTGAGTGGCATTCCATTATTGGCCTTTAGATTTGAGCTTTCGCTTTAGGAAACTTAAGCATGACTATTTTCAATTAATGCCTGCTAGTCAGGAGCTTTAATATTTTTCAATTTGCAATAGGGTCCATGAAGGATCTATCAGACAACTGTTTTCTTCCGCATATTTCTTGTTAACAATGATTATGTTTAACATAAAAGGCATCCCCTTATCAATATTTTTGCAAACTTTTGCAGCTGTGTTGAAAACCACACAATACTTTGATTCTGTAAAGAGATTAAATTAATAAATTCATATTTCAGATAAAGAAGAGGATTGAATAGAAATTTATTCAAACATTTAGAACCAAACCAGGTCATTACCATCAGATTGCTTTCACAATGTTCGAGGTTGGTATGGTGGAAGAACAAGAGCAACAACCACAAGGATTAGCCTTTTGAAATGTTGTTTTCGCTGTTTTCTTGACCTTGAGGCTTTGTATCTTGTAATTTTGCCACTGAAATAGAATATCTAAATCACCATAAACCCAAATCAAAACCCATCATACAAAACCCATATTTTGAGCTGCAATTTGTACGACATATTTAAATTCAATACAATCCAAAAATAATGGAGGGAAAATTGATCGCATTGTTTAATCATCAATGTCCATGATTGTATCTATGAAACCGGATTCGCTCCTCAGCCCTGCCGTGTCCCGAATCGGACACAATTCGGTGGGACACATGTCCTCTGGTCGTGTCCGATCATGTCCCGGTCGTGTCCCATCAAGAAACCATGTGTCCTGATTGTGTCCTGATTTTGGGACACCTGTCAGACTTTTATGAGTGCCATGTGGCCCATAAATGGTCGTTTTGGCCCATTTCAACTTCACATTTAACTCTCCATTGATGTGGGTTTGTTGTGTGTGTGGGAGCGAAAAGCAAAGGGCAGTAGGGAGGGGCAAAGGAAGGGGAAGAATGACTCCATTGGAGATGCCCCTCCTGTTCCAATTTCATCGGGGTCTGCAAGTGTTCCCCTCAATTGGAAGTGTGGCTGCAACAACAGCTTCAAATGTTGAGGGAAGACAACAGCCTCAAGATAACAAATATCCCTTGTGGAAATATGTTACAAGAGAGCAAGGGCCAGGCAGCAGAGGAGGAGGATGCAGGAGAGGAGAGCAGTGGTGACCATGATGATGACAGTGATGCTGATTTTGATGACTCGTGACCTACCTACTCCCTTCAGGGTTGTAGTTGTTTTGTATTTGCTATTTCTATTTGCCATTGGCATTTCTACTACCTATGTAACACATTTTGATTTTGAAGACTTAATGAGAAAATTGCAGTATCTTGTCTTTCTCCTATTGGATCATTGGGGAATATGTCACAATTGTATTTGTATGCACAATGTTACTTTGTAAAACTTACACATCTAGATGAAAATCTATGTTTAAATCAATGAATTTGTGTCATGAATGAGAATGTGTAAGAAATATCTAATTTTAAATATATATAATATATATATATATATATATAACGTGTCCTGTTCCGGGGGGTCAAAGGATTCCTCGTGTCATTCGTGTCCCGTGTCCTGTGTCAAGTGACTTGGGATTGTATATATGCTTGGATTATCCCTAAAACCTGTCCAGAACATCCCAGCAATCTACCTGAAACATCTTAACGACAGCCAACAAGTCCCCAATTCCACAAGTACCCAGAACATGGGAACATAGGGTAAGCAGGTTTTTATAGTGGGGCCAGGGTCAGGGGTCGCCATGCAACATTGCTAATTTTCTATTGCATTTCCAACCCAACAACTCAATTAAGCAGAAAATCACATCCTAAGGACTTACAGCATAAATAAAATTTTACACAAAAGATATACCTTTCCTTCTCTAGAGAAGTGATCTTCAAGATCCCTTTTAGTGATTCGAGGAGACAAACCCGTGACATAAAGGTTGTTTCCAGGATTTGCTACACCATCTGAGTCACGGCTCCTAATTAAAAAAAAAGAAAATAATCTCAATTTTCCTGAAACATAAATCATTGGGGAGAATTTTAAAACCATATAGGAATATCATTCCATAAAAACATTTCGCTGCACTTACCTGGAACGGCTCCGAGATCTTGAATATGACCTTGACAGCGACCGATTTCTCCTTGGCGGTGAATATGAATCATACCTTTAAAAGGAGAAGAAGATAAAATTCAAATATTAACTATACATGCAAGCACCATGAAGCGAATTAAAAAATTTACAAACTTATTGTATTGCTCGAGATAAAACTCACCTCCCTCTCCCTGAGTACGACTGCAAAAGAAAAATACAAACATGTCAGCATAACAGTATGATGAACATTTCAAGAGTTAGTTATACTATAACAGTCACCTTCATACAACTATACTTCCCGTGAGAAAAAAAAACCTCAAACGGCTTAACAGTATTTATTATTTGAAATAAAGCTTCCAAAAATGGAGCATCCGAGCATGTAACAATTTGACTATTTTATACTGAGCTTGAAATCATCCTGTCTGTTAACCTCGTACCACTACAAAAACTAGAAAAGCTTATTCATTTTATTGCTATTGAGAATACATTAGGTGGAACCCTTACGAGAATAGAAAGGTCTTTCGAATTTCAAGTGCCTCTCACAATTTACTGTAGGAATATTTATTCCGGTGGGGCCAATATGTTAGTATGTCTCATGGACTCCAAGAGGGCTAAGACAATATAATACCATTAACACTGGGAATCAGACCTGGCCCAGTGGAAGTAGACTCCCAATGGATCACCCGTGAACAACAGCCCTAATGAGCAACCTACTCTAAGAATATTATAATAAAAACGATTAGATAAGAGTATTTTAACATCTGTCAACATTCTATAATATTCGTTGTATCTAACTATTAATCTCGAGTAATCTCCAATCGTGACTTACTATTAGGCACATGTTCTCTGCCAAAAATTGGCCTATATTGTTTTTAATTTCCAGTTGCCTGTTATGCTCTCGTAAGTCCACTATCATGTCATTACTGGGCACCTGTTCTTTAACCCCCAAAAGCAAACCACTGGAACTGTGCTGGTTTTTCAAAGGTGGCGATACTTCAGCTCCCTCTTAAGAACGACCTTCAACCCAATGGGCGACCTACACTGAAAATAATCTTGGCAACATCCAACTAGAGAGTTTTAACCTCTATCGACATTCTACATTATTCTGTGTAATTAATATGGCTAAATACTATGCAAGCGATGCCTTTAACCTCTAACTATGCCTATTGGCCTGCTTTTTTAATTTAAGAGATTGGCTGAATGGCTGATTCGATTCACTTTAAATATGATATGTTTCATCATCTGAAAAACTATGGCGTGTTTCATCATCTAAAAAAATGAGGTCATTAGAATCATTAAGTCAAAATAAGGTCACCATAATCATTAAGTCGAGACCATGCATGTCACTCGACAAGCGGAGTGTCCAGTCAAGAACGGATCCTAGCCGTTTAAAAATGCCATACAATACTCCCCATGTTTTCTCAGAAAAGGAAACAGCAAAGGGCATCTATTATTGCCACAATAAAGGATACCTATTATATTGATTTCAACCATTAGATGCTCTGATGCACTGTTAGCATTAGATGCAGCCATGCGACTGAGAATTTTTAAAAATGCTGGGGTTTTGATTTTTGGGTTAAAGCTGGGTCTAAGCATTGAAAGATCTTTGACCACTTGAGGAATTACAATTTAAGGGGACAAATTACTTTATACAGAGGCAAAACTGAAAGAAAATATAAATGTATTATAAACCCTAGCCACTAAACCCCGCTGTAGTATGTGCCGAAACCTCGCGGGACCTTATCTCCACCTTAAACTTGAACTATTTCAAGCACACACCACGACATTACAAAAATCATTACAACGTTTTTAATCTATAAAAGTTAACCGGAATGCAGAGAAAAACTCACCATGAGATCACAGAAATCGTTTTTGATTCGCTAAACTATTAAATTCAAGCCGAAAACACAGACATAAACTCACCATGGTGGCTTGCAGAAGAGATTCCTGTGGTAGATGTCTTCGACCTTCCCACAATTAAAACCCTAGCTTACCCCGGAAAAAATTAGGGCGCGGTAAAAACCTAAAAGCAACGCCAAAAGATCGCACAAGACGCTAAAACTTCACAAAGCAGAGATGCTCAGAAAACCCAACGCGCAGGCTAATCGATACAGTCCGATCTATCTTATAAAGCTAACGGTTTCCACGCAAACGCCTTGAAGAGAGCCTTTCGACGGAACGGGATGATGGAATATAGAGTAATGAACGTTCTGGAAGTTCACCGTGAGGATATCGGATTTGAAAGTACCTTCAATTACAATGTATAGAAACAACTACTTCATTGACGCTTTTATATGTTAAAGATAAGAGTAACTAATAACGTTTATTTAGAGCTTTCGGTCATGTAAAATAAACATTAGGATTTTAAACTCGGGTGGTCCCATTTACTAATCTACATCCCAACAAATTAATTTACCATACACCTTTTGACCTATATGTAGTCCATAACTCCATGCTATTTGATAAAAATGACCCTAACAACTTATTATCATCAATTTTCTAGTTGAGCTATAACCACTCAGGATTCATAATTTTGGATTTACTATATTGAGAAGACTAAATAGTTTTTTCTAATATATTTAGAACGACTAAATAGTTTTTTATTTATTACAAAAGATTTGATTTCTATGACCTCAAGTAGATTCGAAGTTAAAATTAATTATGAATTATAATTATTAATTTTATTTTTTTATTTCAATTTTTTTATTTTTTTATTTTTTTATGTTTTATTAATAATTATAATTAATAATATATGTGTAATTTGATTGAGTCAAAATTATTAACATGACATTATAACATATTTACTATATTATATTGGATTAGAGAGTATCTAGAACTTGCTAATAAATGTTGGATTTTAAAGAAAATATAAAATTGTGTTTGTTTTTATAACATGTATGGATAGATTTAGGTCAATTGGGTTTAGTTCAAGTTGTTAGGAGAAATGTTGTTATCCTTCCCACTCTTCAATTCCTACATGTGATATGTTGAGTTCATAATGAATATTTTTCGCAATGGCTTCGAGCTTTGTTGCTTAAGCACTCTCTCAAGGACTAAAAAATGTATATTCTTCATATGGAATATAAAGATATTTCTCATGAAAAAAATGTATAGATAGATTTATGACATTTTAATTCATTAACAAAGAAGTCCACATAGTGGCAACCCTAGTCATAATTGTAAGTTTAAGAAGGGATAAATGTGGGTCATTAGATTAGATGGCAAGGATCACATGGTGGAGCATAATTTCAAAGAATGAATAACTAACATCATCCAAATTCTTGTTAATTGGGTGGTTGGGAGAAATATTTTTTACCTCCCCCTTCAAGCTTAATTTGTGCAAGTGACACGTTGAGCTCATAATGAGTATTTCTTCTAATTGTTTTGAGCCTTGTTGTCTAAGTAGTCACTATAGGACCAAAATATGCATATTCCTCATATGGAATATAGAGATATTTCTCATGGGAAAAAACATCATCCAAATTCCTATATATTTACAAAGAATTAGGATCATCAAATCGAGGGGTTAGATCTGACAACAAAAACGTGCTTCAAATATAAGTGACATCATCCAAGGCTTACCTGCCTTCGAAATGAACTAAGGCCATTGGATTAGTGAATTAGATTTGATGACGAAAAGGGGGTTCAAAGATCATAATGGGTGATGTCACCTTGATGCTCCACCACTCTTAAAAGCATGTGTGTCATTGATGTAACCTTGAAAAACCAAGGTAGTGTTAGAACAAAGATTGGATGATTGTATACATGGTATCAAATAAAAGTTCTTTAGCATAGAACTTCTAAAGGATGGACCACAATAGTTTGGCCTAAAATGTTGATTCTAAAAAAGATGTGATTCTTCCAAAAAAATCCTCATACAATGATATTGTTTGTGAAAACTTAAGTTTAAAATTTGAAACAAAAAAAAGGAACTTATATCCAACACAAACTCTCAAATAATCAATCTACTCAAATGAACTTTGCTTAATTGGATGTCTTCTCATTCCCAACTACTAAAACAAGAAGGGCAATAGCTACAAAGTAATTAGTCCTTACTTTTAAACTATGTTTTACAAGTTTATAAAAATTTGATTAAAAAAACAAAAATTATGTCATAATTGGTTCAAATAATCACAACATTTGCAATATTTTATAAAAGGATAAAAATGTAAACAATACATTACACATATAAACATGATATAGTACAAATGTCAAAATGAAACATGAACATTATTTTTTCACATTAAAATAGCATAGTATCTATGATGCAAAGTTACAACACTTAATCCCTATATTATATTAATGAGTTATCGACAAAAAGAGGATATCTGTAATAATTGTCAATATAACACACTTATTGAAATTATTGTTAATGTTAAAGAAGTGCCCAAATCCATAGCAACTGTAATATAAATTAATTAGAAAAAATGTCATGCATTTTGAGAATAGAAAAAAATGGAAAATATTTTAATAGTTAAAGATGTTTCATAAGAGATTACCATCTTTTCCTTGAAGATAAGAGAGACTGAATGTAAAACAAAGGTGTGCCAATTAGCAAATTTGTTATGGATGAGAACATTATAGAAACAAAATTATCGTTATGGAGAAAAAGAGTATCTTTTTCTACAACTATTAAACATGGCTAGGTTATACTAGAAAATGCATTGTAAGCAATTAGATAGACTTTAAAAAGGACTCACACAGAAGTTAAAACTACTAAGCTAGCTCAAATAATCAAAACTCCAAACCTAAAAGTCTAACTTACATGGAGACTTTCACTAAAATTGACTTAAAATCACTTTATAACAATTATCCTTCATCAAATAATATATTCCATTTCAAAACAATTATGTCAGAGGAATCAGCAGCTAAGTCAATTTCATACTCGCATATCATGAGTCAATTCCAACCGTTACCACTATAATTCCTAGGTACATCACCCCGCTCCATAAACTTCACATGGGTTAGGTATTAGGGAAATTAAGCATAAGACTTTTCACTCACTTGTACTTTACATTTCACAAACTTAACAAGTGAGCTACCCTGAAAAACATTATGTTTCAAAATATATATATAAACAAATAACATAATAAGTTTAAAACCAAATAATCATATATCAAGTAATATAAAATTCATTAAAAAGTTTTAAATACAAATTATTACAAACATGGTCAAAAGTATTAAAAACCAAAACCAAATATGTAGACATGTGACAAATAGGTTCTTTTTTCTCATCTTTTGAAAGAAAAGTTTTTTTTATCTCTCACATCAAGGGTAGCCGTTTTAAGAACTTACTAAACAATATCATTAAATTATGATAGTTTTAATAATTAGTTAATAATGATGGATGTACAAAACAAATAGCCATGAAAGTTTGTTTTAATGGTTTTTGCTCTACAAGATAAACATGACATATATGAAACAAGTGCTACATAGTAACTAGTTCCTGCTGCTTGGTTTAAATGTAGCTAAATTAAAGTAAAAATATTGAATTTTAGGTTTTACTCTTTAGTAAATTAAAGTATTTTGTTCATTGTAATAATTCATTATTTGCAAGTATCAACATCTTGGTTACTAATTTCATTTGTTGAAATATGAATTCATCCACCATAAGTGGATTATGACCTATAACCACTTTTGATTGGCTATTCACTAGTCTTCTTCAGATGTGAAAAAACATGTAAATAACCCAAAACCGGCCAAAAGCATATTACATAAGTGAAAGTTCACCCTTTAAAAACTACCATAAGATATTTTAAATGGTCAAGTTTTATCAACATGCCCATGATAATATAATTGCATTTTACCATCTTAGACATTAATAGAAGATAAATCAATAACATTTAATATTATAAATTTATTTTTATTAAAAAATAAATAAATATTCAAATAAATTATTGTTATTAATATTGTTATGTATAATATTATTTATTAATAAGACTGAGTAGAAAATTATTAATATACAAATATATTTATTTTTTATTTTTATTTTGCTATCCATATCCATTAACAAATAATAAGAGTATTTGTATTTTTAATGTTTGGTTATCAATTAACAAATAAGAATACTTTATTTTTATTTTTTAATGTTTTGGTTAAGATTTTATTTGTTTTATAAAAAATATGTTTGCATATGAAACATGTTAGGGTTCAAGTTTAAGATGTTTTTAGTAGTGGATATTTGTTTTTTTATAAATTACAATAAATAATTTTAAGTGGTGTGTTTTTTCCACATTTATAAATAATAATAACTAATAATGATTATTTTCACTATCAATTAACTACTGATAAATTATACTTTTAAATAATTAAGTTCAAAGTCATTTTTTCTAAATTTTATGAAAAATATGTCTATTGTACCTTTGGCATTTCTAATTAATCATGAAGTTAGACAAATTATATTCTAAAATTATTAACAAAAATGAGTTGTGAAATGCTTTTTAATTTTTTGTGGAAAATATCTCAATTGTACACTGTTAATGGAAACTTATTGAAAATTTAAATAAAATATAAATTTACCTTTGCTGACATATTTAAAAGACCACGTGTAAATGGGCGTCTGAGATTGGAATGTATGGTTTTTTGGGGCAGGAAGCAAGAGAAGTACATGGTAGGCGATGACGCTGGAACAACCTATAGCCGTTGTTGCAGATGACGGAAAAGCAAAATTGCAGTTTGTTTGTATGTCTCTTCTCGAGATCTTATAGGCTTATTTTAATTCTAAATCAACTTCATCAACAAGTTAAAATATTGTTTTCACATCACATCAAAATTTTGGACACATTTGCGCTAAAGACAAAACATCGAAAATAGATAAATGGTGTGTCATAAAACACGATAAAGGGCAGTATTGTGTGACATGTGACATGTATTGTCTCGTACCCTAGAGATGGTGCCTTGAGGCATTTTCCAATAAAAAGTTCAAATGAATAACTAATTGTATGTTAGATAAATTCAAATAAAATAATTACCAAAAAAATAAAATTTAATATGTTAAAGTAATACTTTAGTTTATTGGAAAATATTTGATATTTTGATTGAATTAATATATAGTCAACCTCAAAACCAATGTGTTATCCCTAGCTTGACGACGGGGATGATAAGAGAAAGGTGAAGGTCTAGATGAATTGGATATATTAATGTGCAATCAAATATTTGTAAGAAGTTGCAAAGCAGACGAAAAAAATATTTGATAACTAATGAAATTGAAATGCAAGTAATTAAGTAACTTCATAAAAGATAGAGATCTTACTCAGGCGGATTTATATGTAAAGACAATGATTGCATAGATTTCATTTTGAAGAAAAATTAGGGTAACAAAATTGAATAAAAGCAAGTTCCATATGATGGGTTTAAGACTCCTCAAAAGGACTCGGAAAGAGTCCAAGAAAGACGAAAATGTTACAAGGTAAGCTCTTTAAATGTTTTGGATAAAAACATGAGCTTGTGTGGAATAATGAAAGTTGGATGCAACTTATATCATGCCTGTATGAATTAAACAGATCAACAACCACATAATTCTCTTAATGATTTTAATATTTTCACTCAAGTTAAAGCATGAAGTTAAAATAGCTCTACAATATCAATTATCCAACTCAGCTTAACATGTCAATGTTAGTGACTAACACATGAACATGTCTAACCAACACAATACGTATAAACCCCCTTAAACATGACATGGGACTCACAAATATATATGTTTTTAAAAAACATTAAAATTACACAAATGAAATATAGGCACAAAGGCGTAAATTTGTTGAACTATTTGATAAATATAAATACTTTTGAAAAAATTAATAAATCAAAATACATCAATCACACATGGGGACAGGCATAATTGTGTTTTGCATTTTTTCTTTTTGTGAACTTGGAAGTATTTTTGGTGTCCCCAATGTCCAATACATTGGATCATAATTCGTGTATCAAATACATGTAGGTCCAGAAGGTCATGTTCTACTTCCTGTGATGTCAATAAGTAACACGAGGGAGCAATTTGCAACTGAACCTAAAGTGATAAGAGCATGCAAGCACACATTATAAATGCTTTATTATAGATTCAAATTGTATACTAGCTTGTTTGATGAAGGGATTGAAGGAATTTGAAATGTAAACAAGGGGTTGTTTTGCACCTAATCTTTAAATGGTATTTTAGATGTTTTATGGATGAAATCTTACCTAACAAGAAACGTTTTTCTAAAGGAGGAGAAAAAGAAGAATGCTGTGAACTAGATGTTCCTTGAACACCAAAGTCAGCTCAATGTTATGAATGTTTTTCAAATTTACTTAGATATTTACATTTAGGCCCTTACAAGCTTTCACTTTGATATCGTATGTTTAGGCATTGAAAAGCCCCACTAAGGCTCATTGCAGTCTACAAATGCAAGCCAATGAAAATGCATTATAATGGATATAAAAGAGTGGAATTGCAATTTTAAAGGGGTGTTGTAATGATGCAAGAAATGACATGTAAGATGAATTAGTTGGAAAGCAAGATCATTACATGGGGTGTGATCAATAGCCCAAAGGCAATGGAAACACCAAGATGCCCAAAAAGGTAAGATCAATCTATGTAAATAGATTCCTACTTGAGATATTAATGGTTGTCGCTAAAAGATTCATAGAAATGAATTGAGTCACATTTTGAACTTTCTACTTGCAGTGAGGAACCCCAAATATTGACCATTCAAGCTATACAATTGTAGTGATTATATTGGGAATTATTACATTGTTATGGATTTTATTTTGAGTTGTTGAACCTCAAGCCTCAGACATAACTCCATGCTTATTAGGTGATGACTTTCTCATTGATGGGTTTGCATCGGGACCTCAAGGCTATAGGATTTTCAAGATGATGATTCTGTTTATGATGATCCTAGTGATCCATGGCACTCTACATATCATCCTCTAAAAATATCCAATAAAGAGGGTTGTAAATAGTAATATGTCTATCTCTTGCTTGAGTAGAGGGCATGCCCAATTTATATGGGCTTCAGCTCATTAACTTGAATGTCCTTTTCTTTTTTCCTTGTGTCCTTGTGTTTTGATTTCAACCTTTCAAAGATAATCAGTGAAATTGGATTGATTACTCTCGATTTTTTTCATGTTGTAACTTCGACCTTAGGTTGCCTTTCTTAATGGAGGTTTAACAAGGATTTGAAATATAATCAAGTAGGTTTTTTGGTATATGTTTTTAAATGATATTTTTTGTGTTTTTAATAAATGAACCCTTGATTGGTAAGCAACATTTTTTCCCAATAAAAAGAGAATGGACCATGTAGGGAACCTAGTGTTCCCTAAAGACTAAAGTCAAATCATTGTTGTGAAGGTTTTTTCCCCTTTTACATAGAGACTTAAATATTTGGCCCTTACAAGTTTTCACTCTAATATCCTTTACTTAGATTTTAATTGTTGGAGCTAAATATTCTATATAGTTGATAATCACAAAAAGTCTCTAAATTATAATTGGAATGAGTACTAATCACAAAAGCCTCATACACCTAAATTAAATTGTGCAAAGACAAAATTAGCAAAGGATAAAAGTACTAGTGAGGCTCGTCAAAATCTAAATATGCAAGCCATTATAAATGATGTTTATTCTAATGGGCATAAAAAAGAGGAAATGCAAGCTAAAAAGGGGTCTCATAGTGATACAAGAAATGGTGTGTATGAATTAGTTGGTTGGAATGTCGTTACACGGTGTGTGATAAACAACCCAATGGAAACGACGACGTTAGGACACCCAACAAGGTAAGAACATTCTCTTCACTGAGTTGCCAACTTAAGCTATTTATAAGCATCATTGATTGATTTTTGGAATTAAGTCTTGAGTGATCCAGAGTTATGAAGGAATGAAATAAAATATAGATTTAAACAAAACAAGGAGATCTAGTGAAAGAACAAAACTTCAATTACTTAATAACAAGTACTGAAAATTGTTTACATGTAGAATGGAACAAACTAGCTCGGGCGATGGTAGCTTATCTCTGAGAAGAGATGTGATAGTTGCATGCCTTCTAAAATGTGTTACAATGAGGCTTAGAGGCCTTTTCATCATAAAGAAGTGTGAAACCCTAACGCTAGGAGATGAAGCGCCAACATTTTTGGGCCCCATGGGGGTAAGTTGGGCCGCCAACTTCCCGAGGTCGTAACTTTGGCACACGATCTATGTTTGGCTATCATAATACCTCGTTTCAAATATCTCCATAAGGATTCAAAAACAAAATAGTCTCTCACACTTTTTTGGTCTCTTAGAAAACGTATTTTAGGACTTCAAAACAGCTCTAGAAGTTTAGGACCCAAAAAACTACCAAAAATAGAAAGTTTTGTTAGAGTTAAGGAAAATTAAAGGAAAATTTGTTGGGGATACAAGTTGAATAGGCAAGTGGCCACCAATATCAACATGGATCAGTCCTCCCCCCTTAGGGAGCAATGGTCCTTGGAAAGCCACCTACCTTGGAGCAAGAGCTGGCCGGCTTTGTTAACTTGATATAGTTGGATTTTCTATTGTCGAGTGTACTTAATTTTTGTGTCCATGATCCAATCAATCATGGCCTATTCAATGCAATCTAGGTTGAGCTTTGTTGGTGTCAACTACTAAGCAATGTCTAACATGTCCAACAATGGTGGAAAGTATGGTCGAAGGCAGTCCACATTGAACAGTGGGTGTAGGCCAAGGAATTGGAGAATGCAGAGCTTGAAACAATTTTCATCCACAACCTTGGTGATGGTGTAAGGGCCATATCAGAGTGGTCAAATCTTGTGATGGACTCTAGTGTAACACCCTCCTCCCACATTTACTCAAGCTAACTAGTCCACTAGGGTAAACATGTGACGAGGAGTTACTATGATATGATTCAACTCCCTAAGTGTAGTTAAGGAAGTGGAACCAATGAACCAACACTTTACAGACCTCCCTCAAGTGTTACAGGACCCCCAAGAGCTAATCCACCACTCTAGGTGCCCAACCCATGAGTTAACCTATCCTTTCAAAGAATTAAACCCTCGTTCTCTCCCGTGACAATGCCTCCATGCGATTGGAACCCTCTAGTCGCTCCCATAATGCCTACAAGGGAGAAATTGCAGTCTTTTTCAAATAGTTATGTGCCATAGACTGCGATATTTAATACACTTTTTCAGGGCTATTCTCCAAACCAATGCCTAGAACTTGATGAAAATTTCCAAGACAATAAACGACGCCAAGACAAATCCTATAACACAAAACTTGATCAAGGAATTGACCTAACCAAGCCTAACCATGACAGAAATTTCGTTAAACATGTCATGAACATGTAATCCATAGGTCATAATAACAGATCTGAGCATAGTGGCTCATACTTATCTGATATTCATAAGGAATCATTGATGCATTAACATCTGTAGAAATTTAAATAATAACTGAATTATTCATCGAGATTATCCTGATTACACACTATTTAAGCTTCATGCATAATACATAACCTCTTCTACAATTGATCATCAATATGCGGAAATAGAAAGCAGTCGCATGCGCTCATTAAAACATAATCAAGCACACATATCAACACAGGATGTAATGGGGAAAGTAATTGCTGAAAACCCCCTATTGTCTGTATATTATAATGAAGAAGAATCATGTAACAATCTCAGTACAATAATCCTCACAAGTACTCAGTACTGTCTTCAAAAGTTACACACAAACTAGCTCAGTTTTGAACAAGTCATGGGTTCAAAACTCCTCCACTATTTGCCTGCCTCTACTGCACAATCCAAAAGGATTATGGATGAGATCCAAGTTCAAATCCCACTAGCTCCAACTGTGAAATCCTCATTGGCAATCTCCATCAATGTGTGTGCGAATCTCATGCACAAGTATAGTCACAACTGATAGTCACACTCACCCTTTCACCCACCTCTAACACTGGTCTCCACTGAACTGTCCATGCATTGCAGTTAACTGATGTGTTCTTTAGTTGATTTATGAGTTAATAATTAGTGAATTAATTAATAATTAATTCACACCACTCATCACCAGTGTATTTATCAGTTAGACTAAATACAACTAGTTCAACTAAGTTAAACCGAACACAACTCCACCAACTGTCTCATCAACTCCACCAAACTCTGCCACATTAGTTCTAACTGAAGTCAACCATGCAATAGCTCAACTAACCCTTAGGAAAAGCGTATTTCCTTCTTTCAGCTGCATGTGCCACATCCAAGCATCAAACTGAAGTGCTCCAAGAGGATAAGATAATGTTTATGGTCTAAATATTATTAAGGGTTAATAATATTTGACTGTTCTATTTTTAGCCCGGCAGTCTAAAAATAGAAACTGCCCAATGTCTAAAAATAGAGGTCCATCTATTTTTACCAACTCGACCAATCATCCATAAATAGCATCCTGCAACTCATAGACCATGATCCATATGTCTAAAAATAGACATAGTCTAAAAATAGACTTTGCGCCAAAAATAGCCTGCGGGCCCACTTAGTGAAGGCGACTTCATTTCACTAAGCTCCATCATCTTGTTGCATTTTCAACAACATCTATTAGGTCATATATTCATTTTTCATTCATTTTGTTATCACTCCATAATTCCAAGGCTGAAGACAGAATCTTAGAGGCAACATCAAAACCACTTCGGGCCTAGGATCTAGCCCTACTTGACCTAAAGAGGGATCTCTCCATTAGATGTAGCTTTGTTGATTGGGCATTTTAGGCTAGTTATTAGTGCATAGGGGTTTGTTTGAAATTTATGGTTGAGACAACAGAAGAGGGACATTGGGCTATGGAGTCCAACAAGTGTAAACAAATTCAAATGGATGGAGCTTTACAGTTTGAGAAATGGAAAGGGGGAGGAGAGATTAAGGTTGAATTTGAATGCAGAGCAGACCTTATTTGAATTTTGCATTCAAATCTCAGAGGAAAACATAAATTACTGCTGCAAGACTGAGCAGGGTACCCCATGGTAAATCCTACACAAAAATTTCTTATCCACAGTAAAGAAAGAAAACAATATGTGAAACTAGAGAATGATAAATTACAGGAAAAGAAGCACTTCACCACAGGTCATAACACAAGAATATGGCAACAACAGTGTCCCTTCATTCATTCAAAAAAGAGTGTTTACAACTAGATGATCCTATTACAATGGTTTTCCCCTTCTGGGCTCTCTCAATACTGCTAATTCATGCAGTATTTATCTAAAATGTAAGTCGGTTACTCCATCTGCTGCATTGATTGTCATTAATTACATTCAAGTGGAAATTGGACAAGTGGAACCATGCAAGCGGTGATAAGATACGTCTAGCCAAAATAGTGGCTTTAGCAGACCGTTATTGATTGCATAGTTGGAAAAATATGGCTCTTGGGATAACGAAGAGGCCATGATAAAATAAATCTGACATATGGCCCTGCTTCTTAAGAAAACCGTTGCTGGATAATTAAATCTGGTGATGCGCTGGCTGATTCAGTAGATTTGATTATTGTGTTGGCCGTGTTTACTGCTCTTTTTCATTCTTGTTGTTATATCATCATAGTTCTGTATGAACGCCCTTTGTCTGACTTGACACGTAGTGTCTATCTCCTTATTATCGCGACGTTCAGCTTTACTATGCCCTTTTCTTTGTCGAGTCTTATCCTACCCGAGTCCTTATGCCGTGTTTAGCCCTTTCTTCATAAAACAGCGTAAAAACCTCATACACCTAGATTTGAAATCCTTTAGGCTTCAACATCGACCCGCGTCGCATTCGCCCCAATATCGCAAATTGCACGTCGGTGTTTATAACATATACCTAGGCGCTTAACCTCTTGAGCTTGCAAAGTGTGATATGCAATTGGGTCACCCATATCGCAAATTGCAAGATTTAAATTTTATCACACATCGCAACATTTAAGGCTTATCGCACATCACAAGGTCTAAGTTTTATGTTATGAGGAACGGGAGTTAAAGGCTAAATCTAGCGAAGTGCGAAGCGCGAAGAGAACGGAGGTTACGCGATGGGAAGGGTCCCACTTTGTATCGCAAAGGCGTTAGAACTGAAAAACTAAGATGGTAAAGAGTGCGAAGTTGCGCAAATGTGATCAAGAGGTAGGTGACATGGCGAGAAGGGTCCCAATATATCGCATCGACAGTCCGTAGAAACAACAAAGAATGCGATGAGAATTGTTGCGAAATGTCGATGTGAAAAGGCAAGGAAGGGGCCCCAAGGTTTGCTGCAGTAAGCTAAGGCTTATGCAGTTTATGATATATATATATATATATATATATATATATATATATATATATATATATATATATATATATACACATCAAGCAACCTAAAGTGGGGTGCGGAGCTAAAATGGAGGTATCCGTGCTTAATATGAAGTTATAAAACTTTATGCATGTGGGTTTTGGGGGGTTTTGTGAGATGGATAGTGCCACCCAATGCATTTAGGATTAGTTTGGACTATACTGGAAATGAAATTAATACAACCATCTTGTGCCTTGGTGCCTAGAGTATCTTCTCGGAAATAAATGACAGTCATGGAATATCATTTTCAATATACAAGATCTGAAAGAATAATCAGTCACCTTGTGATACTATAGATTATAGGATGCTAACAGAGGTTCCAGCTGGGGATGGTAGCTCCTTCAGGAGGTGTCAAGAACACCATAGATTAGTATCCTAATCCATTGGGTTGATCCCAAATCTGCAACCTGATCTACTACAACCTCTGTGGCTGAAAATATTCAAGTTGAAATCAACACTCTCTGCAAACTAAAGTCTGGGACACACTTGAATCGAAAAACTGAAAAGCAATTTGAAACTAAAACTGGAAATATGCTCAGAGTACTTAGCTTATTTTCACACCTACCTACCCTAATCTAACTGAAATTACTATTGTTCTAAATTATACAATAATGCCAGTGCAGCCAGTGAAGTAGCAGCAGAAAAAAATGGACAAATTGACTACTTGTCGTAAGTATAACTTGATTATGTGTCCACATAATCAAATTTTTAATATGTAATGGCAACTTCTGATGTATTTGGTCCTTATAGAGAATACATGTTTGAAAACTTGAGCTAAAAAGAACCTCCATAGAATCTGTTATAGGATCGATAAAAGCATGATGTATGATATTTGCTTCTAGGCCTTCAATGACTAGTTGATCAGTTGTATCCTCACTATTAAACCTTGAAACCACATCTTCAGTTTTGTACTCGATAGCATAATCATCCTCCATATGTAATTCAAAAGGTTATACAATTTACTCTTGCTTTGAAGAAGGAAGATTTTCCAAGAATTATTTAGGGTCTCAGAAATTATATGACTAAATTTGAGAATTCAAAAGTCCAATATCGTTTTCGTATCGTTCAAAAAATACCTCCAGAAAACATGTTTTAGCTTCAGGACCAAATTTACTTGATTTCAAAATGAGAAAGACAGCCTCTAGAAAATCTCCATCAAGCTGAAATTTTGATAATTGATTCCTGAATTCATTTAAATCTTCACGAGATAAAATATTTACCACAAACCTTGTCACCTTGTTCAACAGAAACTATGGTCAGCATGTTGTGGAGTCGCCATGAATTCTCAAAAGCTGGGTTCTTTGAATCATGGAGTCATCAGGTGAATAATTCAACCTTCTTGTGTCTAGTCACTGTCAACCATCAGTAATCAAATCTGAACTTTGATGTACTTTTTGAGGAAGATAAATTTCGTCCCTAGTGGAGTCGCCACTATGTTATCACTCCATAATTCTGAGGCTGAAGACAGCATCCTAGAGGCAACATCAAAACCACTTCGGGCCTAGGATCTAGCCCTCCTAGACCCATAGAGGGATCTCTCTATTAGATGTAGTTTTGTTGATTGAGCATTTTAGGCTAGCTATTAGTGCATGGGAATTTTTTTGAAATTTATGGTTGAGACAACAGAAGAGGGCCATTGGGCTATGGAGTCAAACATGTGTAAACAAATTCAAATGGATGAATAATAGATATCATGTGAGACCAGGCAAGCTAGCCATGTCAATGGATCTTTAAAGTTTGAGAAATGGAAAGGGGGAGGAGAGATTAAGGTTCCATGTGAATGCAAAGTAGACCTTCTCTGAATTCTGCATTCAAACCTCAAAGGAAAACATAAATTACTGCTACAACACTTAGCAGGGTACCCCATGATAAATCCTACACAAAAATTTCCTATCCACAGTAAAGAAAGAAAATAGTATGTGAAACTAGAGGATGGTAAATTATAGGAAAAGAAGCACTTCACCACAGATCATAACATAAGAATCTGGAAACAACAGTGTCCCTTCATTCATCCAAAAAAGAGTGTTTACAACCAGATGAGCCTATTACAATGGTTTTCCCCTTCCGAGCTCTCTCAATATTTCTAATGCATGCAGTATTTATCTAAAATCTAAGTTGGTTACTCTGTCTGTTGCAATGATTGTCATTAATTACATTCAAGCAGAAATTGGACAAGTGGAACCATGCAAGCGGTGATTAAACACGTCTGGCCAAAACAGTGGCTTTAGCAGATAGTTATTGATTACACAGTAGGAAAAATCTAGCTCTTGGGATCACGAAGAGGCCATGATAAAATAAATCTGACATCTGACCCTACTTCTTCAGAAAACTACTGTTGGATAATTAAATTTGGTGTTGTGTTGTATGATTCAGTAGATCGGATTGCTATGTTGGTTGTGTTTATTGCTCTTTTTCGTTCTTGCTATTATATCATCATAGTTCTGTATGAACGCCCTTCGCCGAACTCGACCCATGGTTTCTATATCCTTATTACCGTGACGTTCAACATTACTATGCCCTTTACTCTTTGTCGGGTCTTATCCTACCCGAGTCCTTTTGTTGTGTTTAGCCCTTTCTTCATAAAACAACGTAAAAACCTCATACACCCATATTTGAAATCCTTTAGGCTTCAACATCGACTCGCATCACGTCCACCCCAATATTGCAAATCACACGTCAGTTTTTATAACATATACTTGGGCGCTTATCCTCCTGAGCTTGCGAAGTGCGATATGCGATTGGGTCCCACCCATATTGCAAATCGCAAGATTTAAATTTTATCGCACATCGCAACATTTAAGGCTTATCGCACATCGCAAGGTCTAAGGTTTGTGTTATGAGGAATGGGAGTTAAAGGCTAAATCTAGTGAAGTGTGAAGTGTGACGAGAGCGAAGGTGATGCAGCGAGAAGGGTCCCACCTTGTATCGCAAAGGCGTTAAAAGTGGAAAACTGAGATGGTAAAGAGTGCGAAGTTGCGCAAATTTGATCAAGAGGTAGGTGATGTGGTGGGAAGGGTCCCACTATATCGCATCAGCAATCCAGAGAAACAACAAAAGAATGCGGTGAGAACGTTGTGAAATGTCGATGCGAAAAGGGAAGGAAGGGGTCCCAAGGTTTGATGCAGTAAGGTAAGGCTTATGCGGTTTATGACACACACACACACACACATATATATAAAGTGGCATTTAAGTGGGGGGGGGTGGGGGCAGAGCTAAAATGGAGGTATCAGTGCTCAATATGAAGTCCTAAAACTTATGCATGTGGGTTTTATGAGATGGATAGTGCCACCCAATGAATTTAGGCTTAGTTTGGACTATACTGGAAATGAAGTGAATACAACCATCCTGTGCCTTGGTGCCCAGAAGTATCTTCTCAGAAATAAATGACAGTCATGGAATATCATTTTCAATGTACAAGATTTGAAAAGAATAATCAGTCACCTTGTGATACTATAGATTATAGGATGTTAACAGTGTCAAAAATAGGCACAAAAAATAAGCAGCATCAAGAATCATGAGCCATTAGAAACATACTCATGGTGTACCTAAGATCCCCTTATTCAATTTTCGAGTGGATCTAGGAAACAATCACCAAAAAATGATATATTTATTATGCTTGATACAATGTTTGATTTGATTTTTAATAGCCTTTGTCATGATACATGCAATACTCTCATATACACAACCACTTATATATTTGTATTGACTTGAAAAAATGACTCCTTATCTCTCCGAAGTGACAAAACTCACACCTTATTACTCCAAATTACAAAAAGAATTTCACCTTATCATTCCAAATTTAAAAAACTCACATACTATCTCTCCATACATCCCATTTAACATAATTAATACAATTTTATAGGTCTTTTTTTTCCTTATTCCTCCAAATGATTAATATCACTTAAAAAAATCACTTTGTGTTCAAAAATTCACCTATAAATCCAACATACCACAAATCTGTGAATTGTAGAGAATAAAGAAGTTGTTATGTTGCTTATTGAAAATTGGTGAACATGCGACCTAGAGAACACCTCTGTGATGTGTTTGTTCGGGCTATTGGAAATTGTAGTTGGCTCAAAAAAAAAAATTAAAAAAAAAAAATTAATTAAAAATAAATAAATAAATAAACAAAAAACAACAAAAAAACAAAAAATCAAAACAAAACAGAACAAAAAAAACAGTACATGTTCTTGAGGACATGTGAGCAGCATGGAAGCTTTATTAAGTTGTGCGTAAAATACTGTGTGCCCAAAAAAATATCCACAAAACTTCATGCGATTGGTGAGTGATTCATATCATTATGGTGATTTGCATAATGTTTTTTTATTATAATCACTTTTGAGTGGAGTATTAAATTTAGCATATAAAAATTGTATATATAAGAGCATGCCTTTTATGGGTTCATGTAAAAACATAAGTTTTGGGAGTGATTAATGTTCACGTTATGGGAGAGATAAGTGATGAAAAATATATATATATATTTCTACCTATTTAATTATGTAGTATAGCTACATAACATGCGTGGATAAAGAACAGAGAACAACCAAATAAGTTGCATGGATAGACAACATATAACGACCAACTAAACTTGGAGAAGGGGAAACATGGGTTCGAAAAGAATATCCGCTTTAGAGTATTCTGTGAATAAGTAGCAGTCATACTATAAAATTGTTGTATAATGACAGGACATATCTTGAAGCTTCCATGACTTGATCTGTTGCAGAGACCATAGACTGCATTATGATTCTGTGCATTCTTGGCGTCCTCGTGGATTTCCAAATTTTTATTCTTCTTCATGGTGCGGCCATATTTTATGCCACCCAAGATTGCAATTAAAAGTGTGGATGTTGCCATTGTAATTCTTCCATTGGCTAAGGATATGATCATAGAAGGAAATGAATTCTTATAAATATGGGGAGAAGACTACGTGAGGAGGTTTTTTGTTTGCAATATTCAGAATAGAAATTTAATGTTGTTTCCATTAAGACAGAGAGCTCAAGGATTCTTTGCGCAAATAATCTAAAAGGCCTCCAATAGATATAACCAGTCTAGAGAGTACAGACGAGCAATATTCATTGAATTGAAGTAGGCACACCAAACATGAAAAGCAATTAGAAGGAGCAGCCCAGCTAAAGGTTCCATCCTTTGGCACGATCATTTATAATTCGCATATGTGAGGTATGTAAGGAACAAATGGGGAGGATTTGCTGGAGGCAAGGTTCTGTGCCTTCATTTCCAATCTACTCCAAGCAAAAGAAGTCTATAATATATGGCCCTATAAGGATCGATCTGGTCTAGAAAAACATGCACATACTCCTTCATTGATGCAGTGAGCTCATATTTATTTTCCAATTCAATTATTAATTCATTTACACCATGCCTCTTCAATACATAATAAGTGGTGGTTTCACCCACCATGGTGACTTGAATATCGAAATCATAGGACTTGGGGACTCTGAGAGCTTGGAAAGGCCATAAAGAGGCACGCTATCTGCATGAAGGGAAAGAATTGGAGGCCCCGTTTTTTTCTTTTCTTTTTTTTCTCTGAAGAAAAATCTGTATATACCTGGTGTAAATTGTTGTGTGTAATTTGTGTACTGTAGAAATAAATTAGCTAACAATGTTGGAGAAGACGTGATATTAGATGAGCCGATGTGCAAATTTTTTTAACGCATTCGATGTCAAGTAGATTGAGATTTTGTGACTGGCAATGTTGTTAAATGGACTTATTTTTTCCATACATTCTCATTTGGAATTGGGGCCTCCAGACTTGATACGCTTAAATCTAAATCTAGGGACAGCTTGTGGGTGGAAGCTGCTAAATTGGAAGTATCATGGGGTAAGCGGAGAAGCGAGGCAGAGTTGAAATAATGTGCCGGTAGATCAAAAAAATGGAAGAGCGGCATTTTCAAGCACTTTCAGGAATTCTGAAGGTGTTTCCTCCTGACCCTTAATTACCTCAAAAAAAAAAAAAAAAAATGCTGACACTTTCCTTTCACAATTACGACCTTGACATGGTAGTAATATTCTGCCTTCACATCGTAGGGCATTGCTTGAAGAAGCCTCTTCACGCACATAAATCAAAAGCTCTATACGCTGCTCCTCCCGCACATACTTCCATAATGAAACGCAACAACACCTAATGCCTCGTGCACGGAGAGCTTCAATACATAGAGTCTCTCAATCCCAAAGAGAAAAACCGTGTGCTCTGATACGACATAAAGGATATTAAATAAACACACATAGATTTATCAAAGACAGATAAGTGGCGGAAAAGGCCTCAGCCTCAATGTATTCCTTTTATAATGTAATGTACTGTACACATAACAAAAATGATACAAATATAAATACATGAGGAAGTTTGTCTCAAGATAGTTCGTCTATCTCAGACAACTTGGTTGAAAAAATATCTCAACCACACACTAATCTAGGAGCCTAACTAGTTGGAGAGAATCTCTCAACCAAATAGACCTAAACTCACTCCTAACTATGAGGAACAAACTCAATCTAGAAAAGTAGGAATAAATCCTAACTTTCATGGTTTAATTAATTTAATCATGTTTGAATTAGAATTGTTTTACTCACATGAGAGTGAGGCTAACACATAGTACCAATCTTTTGAAACACCTTGTAAGGACCATAGTACTTTGGTGATAATTTATTATTCTTCTTAGCTTTCTTGAGGGATATTTGTTTGTATGGTTGTAGCCATAAAATACCCAGTCGCCTACATCAAAACTTATTTCATTGCGATGTTGATCTTCATGTTGTTTCATTCGATTATGCACCAAATTTAGGTTGTCCTTTAAGAGTTGGAGAACTTGTTGTCTATGCTCGATGTGATATTCCACTGCTTGAACCTTAGAATTTTCTCTTAAAGATGATTTTTATGTTTGAAACTATAGTGAGCATAATTTTGCAATTACACCTCGTTGTTCTTTATTTAGAAGCTGTGTCATGCCATCAGAGTTGGTTATCTTTCCTAGTCTCCATGTGATACCCCTTAATTCAACTTCATTTCCTTCCAAAAAAAAATTCAAGAAAAGTTCTTGAAAATTGATAGCTATCATACCCAAAGATTGTAACCATTGAACTCCTAGTACAACATCAACACAACCCATTGGAATGGAAAGCATTGATATATTCAATACAAATCCCCCCCATGGTTAGTTTGATATTATGGCACTTTCCAGAGAAATTTATAGTTCCTCCATTTGCAACCATCACTTGACACTCTAGTTTTTGATATATGAAGCAATTCAATTCCTTGGGTATCTTACAGTGAATAAAATTATGGGTACTACCTGAATCAATCAACACTATTACCTTTTTCTTCTAGATATGTCGTTCTATCTTGAGAGTTTGAGGAGTGGTAATTCTTACCAATGCATTACAAGATATGGTCCGATTCATTTATTCTTTCTCCAAGGTTGGTTCCTAGTGTATATCCTCTTCTTTTGAAGTTTCTTGTTCCTTTTCCAGGCTCCTCTTCATGATCTATGTAACCTAATTTATTCTCAACACACTTATGACCTTTAGTGTATTTTTTATCACAATTGTAACAAAGACCTTCTGCTATTTTTTCTTCCAATTTTTGTGGTGTCAACCTTGTATTTTGTGGAAGGCTAGGAGCAACAACACTTCCATATTTATAATTGTGAGTGGTAGGCTTCCTTTTTGCCATAATTTTTCTTTCAATTTTTCTAGCCAACCTGAATGCCTTCTCTAATGAATCAGGTTCCCAATGGCGAATCTCATGCGGGAATTTATCCTTTAAAGTCCCTATGAAAACATCAATCCTATGCTCTTCTGGAATATCATTTACCCTTATATTCAATTTTTGTAAATCCTCAATATGCTTCGCCATTGATCCCTTTGAGATTTATCAATTGGCTAAAGAAGGTGTTGCTCTTTGTATCCTCATAATGTGCTATCATTTCCTCCGTAAAAAATGATCACGTCACAAGTCGTTTACAATAACAAAGCCATCGATACCACACAAATTGATTAGGTTCTAAATATAAAATTGTAATGCGTACCTTTTGTGTGTTGCACATTATGGAGATCAAAATATTGTTCCATCTGTAGTATCCATGTTACCAGATCCTTTCCATCAAACTTCCTCATATCGATCATTAGAATGTGGTGGGTCTTCAGCCCAACATTAGAGTCTATGAATTCATGATTAACATTTATTTTTTTCTCATCATGAGTTTCATATAATACCTTTTTTCCATTAGGAATAATTTCTTGTAGCAACTTTGTCAAACCTTCCTTCAAACCTTCTATGTATGCTTTTAAACCATTCTTAAAATATTTCATGTTTCATTTAATTTTTGCTTATATACCATCCATATTAGTGTTCAAACCTTCCATGTCTGATTTCAAAATATTCATGTCGCTTTTTAAACTATCCATGTCCCCTTTTAGATCATCTTTGGTTGTTCTTTGTGAGAGCGAAATTTCTTGCACTTGGTCCTGTAATTTTGAGATGTCATGTTGCAATTATTCCTCTAGATGCATCATAGTAGAGTTTTCTGAGGGTTTAATGGATGTGAAATTCATTTTTGGAGGCGTTTTATAACCCAATACTGATATGTATGCTCCAATATACCTTTGTAATAAGTTCAAACTGTTTTTTCAAACAAAAGTTATGCAATTTAAAAAAACATTACACACGTTTTTCGTGCTTTTGGTATATCGATATTGAAACTGTAGTATCTCTCTGATTTCGGATCTCTAAAATATGAAATTCGGTCTTGTATTAACACTCAGAGTATTATTTCCAATGCCATAGGTTAGACCTAATTTGGATTCTTCAATATAAAGTTATGCCCGATCTCCCACAATGGCCTAATTATGGACTGGTTCAGTAAAGTGAACTTGTACGGCGTCCCATGTGTCACTATTCCAACCCTCTGCTCTGAAATCAATACACAAGAAACTACAGTCTATGCACTTTCGTCTATTTTTTACAGAATTCAAATCCAATGCCTGAAACGAAAGTTATGACGATTTTCCTCGGTCACCTATTTGAGATGAAATTCTGGAGCCCGCAAAAAACCCAACTTCCTCATATCATATCTTTGAATATATAGTGAAATAAAATCTTAAATTCGTACACAAGTTTCACCAGTATTTCGACTCCATGTAGTTTTAATTTCAACTTCTGAAGCTTTGTAGAAAAAACGTTATAGTGAAAATGCCAAAATGTCTCGTTTGAAGAAGAGAAACCCTAGGATCCAAAGCTTTGATACCAAATGTTATGCAACCAACGAAAAGATAGATTAACGACTTATAAATTAGCCTCTTCGAAGGGGCAACTTCATTTACATTACATAAATGAACAAGTCTTCGATGATACAGATGACAAAACCTACTTTCTATATATAGGAGTCTAAGGAGTCACACTATAATCGAAGCCTACATAACAATAATAATGTAAGGGCACAAAAATAACAATAGTGGGCTTCTATGGGGTAAAATAATAACAATATGGGGACTACATGGGAAAAACAATAACAATAAGTGGGCTACACTAACAATAACAATAAGGGGCTACACTATTATTATAGGGACCTAACAAGTTCCTTTTGGTTTGACTAATGCTCCAACTACTTTTATGTGTTTGATGAATAGTGTGTTGCATCCTTGTATGGACAAGTTTGTTATTGTATTCATTGATGATATATTGATATATTATAGTAATGATGAAGAGCACAATGTTGTTCTTAAATTAACTAAGCACTTGATCAAGCACCAAAAAAGCCCAATTCTACTTCCTGAATGCTACAAACTGTCGCAATTCCTGGTAAATATTTTCCAATGCCTCCTATCTCTATAAAATTTCACTAACATGATGCCTCCAAAGAAGAAAAACCCTGAAGACTCTGTCAACCCTATTTTGCATCTCCCTATAGACTTGGATCACATTCCCCTTGCAAACAGAGACTATAAAATCTTTGAGACTCAGTGTGAGTTCGATATTTTCGAACTCTATTGTTGGCTCGAAGACAAATTCATAGACAAGTCTGATGAAATTGGACTCAAGGATTCCAATCTCCCTCATTATATTTTTCCCCAAACCTTTCACTCCCCTGAATTTGTCAGAAAATGCCAGGCTTGTTATGTACCAAACCAGAGAGCCATCATAGCCCTAAGTGGTGAAATTTTACTCGCCATTACCTCCAAGACTATTGATCAGATGATGCAGGCCCCTCCTGTAGAGAACAACACTCATTTTTCCATAGATACCTTGACTGAACTCTACCAGAAGTTAGATTTCTCCAAAAGAGCACAAATTTTTGACATTTTCATGCCTAAAAACACTCAATTGCCTAGGAAAAACCCACCTTATACCTCTTCCATGTTCCCTGATCAAGGTAAAGAAATCATATATGTGTTATCCTGACTTTTAGGCTATTAATTTGATGAATGGATAGATGAACCCTTATTAGGTTTCCTGTCAATATTTTCTACAAGCCTTCAAGCATTTTTAATTTCAGTCAATTCTTAGCTGACAACATACATGAGCAACTCCTTAAGTTACCAATTGAAGGAGTATTCAAGTATACTTCTATTCTGGTCTATATTTTATTTATTACCAGGTGGACAGATTCAAGTTTTCAATGGAGAAACTAGATGAGGAAGGGAATCCACATTATGTCATATTTTGGTCTTCCCCGATGATGAAAGATTCATAGGAATATACATTCAAGCAATACATTGAACAGTTCATACATCCAGTGATGAGCATGTTGACCAGTTCTACAGAACCAAGAATCAATGAGTAAATCAAGAATATTCTACATTTGACAGAGCAAGCTAAAACTGGCGATTGGTACCTGTACCAAAATTATACAGAGATCAGGGTGTATGGGTGTGAATTTCCACCATACAAGTTTCCAAAATACCTCCCTATGAGAGTATTTGCCATGGAATACATAAAATAGATGATTAACTATGATGAAATCCATTTTTTCACAGCCAAGAAGAAATCCCATTTCAGGATTAAAACATAAGTTGGACCCTTTGTTTGCAACGGCAGGACATCAGAAGGAGAAGCAGACAGGCTTCTCAAAGAAATGAAGTTTAATCTCAGTTTCACATGGTCATATGATCCTTTGGGCCTAATTTCCAAGTTAAGGGTGGAACACAAAACCACTCCTTATACCCACACTCAGAGGCCAAAGATTGAAATTTATGTCAATCAATTGACATGCACAAACAACACCTTACAGGAAGATGAAGAACAACTTGTGTCTACTTCAACTTCACATACTCCTACTCCTTAGGAGAAAGTAGGCATGAGGCGAAGAGAGGAAGAATCACCTTCAATTACATACAATGTAGGTAAATAATTCAAGATCATGTATAGAAAGAGGACCAAGATGAGTCCTAAAATAGATTTAGAAAAGAATGTAGAACAAGGAGTTGTCATGATTATCAAAGAAACACCATCTTCAACGCAATCAGGTAGCAAATTTGTTACATCTCCATCAATTTCATCAGTGTCACAGGGCCAACCATACACACCTCAAACCTCTAAGCTTGTTCAAGGAGAAAAGGAGAAGAGTATCTTTGACATATACAAAGAAATTAAACTTAAAAATGAATTTATCAAGAACAACACCTACACACAGTTCTGGAAACAGACTGCCAGTTCACAGAGCAGGCTTCTATCAGCCTTTGATTTAGAAAAATGGAGGATGCAGATGGCCTTCCTTGAGGCTCAAATTCCATAGCCAAAGACAACAACATACTGCAAAAGACAACATTTGAGTTTGACACCAAGGTCATTCATCCCATTGATCAAATGGAGATGCACAAACAGACTGGTGAGATGATTTACTCTACACTAACCAATACAACCATGACTGTGTCAAAATTTCAGGTGTCACTTTCAAACATCCAATCTCAGCTGAAGATGGAGAATATTTCTTCTCTGGCTAAAGACACCATGTTCAAATAATTGGAAGATCTGGTTGTTAAAATGGGGTATGATCCATAAAATGTGAATGTTATAAGAACTGACTAAAAATAAGAATGATGATATTGCAGCACTGAGGAAACAACTGAAGCTTCCAGCAACAGAATATCCATTGACCAAATACATAGAAGAGTCTGAAACACAAAAAGGATATATGTTAAAATTAATCATGGAGCAAAATTCCCAAATCAGGCAAATGAAGACAGAAATGGAAAAGTTGATTAAAGAGAAGGAACATAATCCACAAGCTACGATATTTCCTTTGGATGCATTACCCCTCACATCTGTCCCCACTACATGAGCTTCAATATCAACAATGCCTTCAGCCCAACCTACAGATGTTGTTGAACAATTGACAAAGGCCATAGAAAACATGTCAATACAAATAGAAGAGATAAAGAAACTGCAGGGGAAAGTCAAAGCTTTGCATGAACATAAAAACAGAAGTGAAGCTTCACATTTGGCTGAAGCACATAGATCCCAAAGGCTAATAGAAAGAATACAAAAAGCAGAAAGAGAGTCAGTTGTTGGCCAAACCTTGGCCCAAGCCAAGGAAAGAATATGGACAAGCATCCTCAATTCCATGAATGAGATTTGGTCATCCATCCAAATAATTTTTTAGCAGAAGGACCTGATAGAAAAGGCCACAGAAGCTATTGTAGACATCAAAGAGTAGTTGGGTGACAAGCCTATTGAAGCTGCTAATATCATCAAGTTCCTCAATTCCAAGGATAAATATGAGTTGGAGGACATACAAATTGATGACAGGATTAAAACTATCCTAGAAGTCAAGGTGGTCTTGAACAAAAGGAATCTCATTATGAAATTAGAAGAAAAATGTGAAGGAAGGCATATCATCACAAGAAGCACTCTAATTATGAGTTTTAATGCGTAAACTAGAAAATTGAGGATAGATGACTGTTATCACTGGAAAATCGCACAAGAAAATATGACATTATTAAATTTCAGGTAGAAGGATTTACAAGGATGAGGCACATTAGAGAATCTGAAGTATTTAAAAATATCTAAGGTTTAAGAGGAAAATCAAATTGCGCAATGAAGAAAATAGCAAAATGCCCCTTTGCGCACATTTTTCTTCGATAAGCGCGCCTTTTTGCGGCTTTTCCTAAAAAAGTCGTGCGGACCTGAGAGTGGCGGAAGTCGTTTTCTGGGACCACAAGGCACACTCCAAAAAATTGATCCCACACTTGAGGCCGCCTAAGGATAGCCGCCCAAGCCTCCTTAGGACCTCAAGGGAGCACACAATGGAATAGATGTGGCACACAATGGAATCATCCTCCTCTCTTGGGTCACTATCCATCAATGTACCAAGAGAGGGAAGGAGAGTTTGAATTCTCCTATAAAAATCCACCAGGAGATGAATAATGGGAGAACACATTATTATGTTGGCTAGAATTTCCCCAAGCAATCCAGGAGTGTGTGATCCATAGCAAAGATAGAGGGGACTCAGTTGTTGTCCATCCAACAACTCCAGTCCTTCGGAGTAGAGAGAGGGAGACTTTGCACCAAGGTAGCTCGGAAGTAAAGACATCCTTGCATTGGGACTCATAAATCCCTAGTTCTAAGGGCCTATTGGCAAATGGGTAAACGTTTCATCCTTTATTCCTACTAGCACTCAATAAGAGGGGACGTAAGCACCGTCGTTTGGATTATTGAAGTTGTTTGACTCTATTTAGAGCTTTTGTATTATGTGTTTAGTTTAGTTTTTTTCTTACTTGACTCCCTTGATTTTATGCATGTGACCAATAACTTAGGAGGAAAAAACGACTCCTCTTAAGCAGGTGTGATTTGGTACATTTGTGCGCCAAACACACATACACAAGATTGGTGACTCCACTAACTTTTATTTCCAACTTTATGTGGTTCTGCCTTTTTGCAGAGACCTCATTCTTTGCTATGGCGTTGTGCTGGAACTACCCCCTTTCTCTCCTTCACTGCCTAATTCCCCCTCAGTGATAGGTTGAAGCTGAAGAGCTCCCAAATTTTATTTTCAGGAAAATTGTGTGGCTTTTCCACAGACAAAACCGCCCAACCGCACGTGTTCAGCAGTGACCTACGCGCAGCCTTCATGCTTGTCTTATCCTTTTGCGCGCAAAAACTAGAAGTAGTAATTTGCTACTATTTCCATTTATTTCTTGCTTGTAAAGTGACTGGTAGCCGACAATAAATCTGCCAGCATTGGTTGAGGTGTCCCACAACTTGTTAAAGCTCACTTTTAACTATGTTTTAGTAGTTTAGGTGTTAGTTTTATTTCAAGTTTATTTTCGCAAAGTTAACACGTAGTTTAGGTAGGGGGCAATAAACTTGCATTCCGAAATAATTTATGTTTTGCAAATTTAGACACCAAAAAACACTTAGTTAATTATCCAAAGTAAGTGGCCCCAGTCCACGCATGCTTAGATAAATATTTTTCATTTTTCTAGTGTAAAATTCATTAGTTTAGTTCAATTTTTTGCATTAGGATTTGGGACCAGGATCGAATTGTCTGTAGAGAGAAAGTAATCTCTGCTACCTTTGCACCTTCAGGTGATCCTAGGCAAGCATATGAACACTCTCTATTGATAACTCATCATCTCCCTATAGTTGATCATTTAGATTAACTAGGAAACATTGGAAGCGACCCATATCCACACATGTTTTTCTTTTAAGAAAGGAACAACCAAACATAGTTTAAATAGGGGATTTTGAAAAGGATCACCGCATATCCACATATTCAAACTATGTGCTTGTTCACCTTTTTTCACACACATTCACACCCTAAGTAAATTAAAGCCACCTAAAACTAACTTAACCAAACTCACTAAACTCTCCCCACAGGGGCCACAAGAGAATTTAAGTCTAAGTTAGGACCAAGGGGGTAGGCATCCAATAATCCACCTTGGTTAGTCTACATCTTGAAACATAGAAGTTGATTGTTTAGGGAACTTTCAAATCCGTCTATCTGCCCACGGCAAAGGAAACCCGAGCGCAACAGAGACCCGATTCAGAGGGGGTTAAGCTTAGGCCCAGTGCGTGCGATATTATTCGGGGCCATCTGACCCGTCTAATACTCGGTACTAGTAGTTGAATTACCAAGAATCTCAATACTCGAACGCTCATGTGGGATGATGGTACTTAGTGGCCAAAACTAGAGCATCCTTCCCTATAGGTGACGGTGCAGGCATCACTAGATCCTTTACCCTTACCTTGGTTGATTTTCTTTAGTTGACTGGGGGCGTCGCCAGTTATTTCGAGATGTTGTGCCAGCATTCACACAATATCTTTTCAAGGCCCAGTTAAATTTTAATGTGTGAGGACGAGTAGGTCTTCTAGGATTTGAGTATCATATGCAAACAACAAAAAACCATATTTTTTGATTGACTGATCACATAGGATTAATCTAAAGGGGAAATTTTTATCTTTTTTCGCTTTGTTTTATGTATGTGATCGGATTTTTTCTTTGATTATAATCTCTATCCTCTCAAATATTTCCAAAACCATACCTAGTCGACGCCAGAACATACCCAACGTGACCTCGTCAATCTAGATGTCTTTTGGACCTCCCCCCATTACCGGGAGGAGTTCCAGGTCTTTCTCCATTTAGATGTTAAAGACAAAACACTGCCACCCTTATTGGTTCATCCTTTATTGGGGCTTCATTAGTTGGGATCCTCGTCGGTCACCCAACGCCACACTGGTGAACACCCCCATAGGGTCACCACATATAACTCCTCCCACAACCCCTAGGGGACAAAGGAGTGCCACCCATTCAGAATTTGGGTGAACGCAAAGCAGGGTACGTCGCAGACAAACCCTATTCTTAACTAGAACACTGTGTTTTCAAAAATTGCAATGACTAGAAACTCGCAGTCACCTTTCTTAGCTTCATTAAATCTACCAGATTTAACCAAGTTGACAAACGACCCTATTGCACACAACCACACATGGCCTCCCATGCCCACGAAGCTCCCTTCGGGCGTTCCAAAGTTCGAAGGGAAGCAAGCAGAAGGCCCCAAAAATCATGTTATGACTTTCTACTTGTTGTGTTCGTCGAACATCATCATTGACGATACTATTCGACTAAGACTATTTCAACGCACCCTAACTAGAATAGCAACCCTCTGATACAGATGGAACCTTTAGCACCCTCGCTACTACGTTCCTGACCTATTTTGAGTTACCCATACAATCAAGAGAATCCAAATTTTCCTCCCAACACGGTTAAGAAAAAAGGAAAAAACAAGCCTAAAGGAAATCCTGGACAGGGGGAAACAATCAACAACACCCTCCGCGATCTCAGGGTGAAGGTAACTCCAATTGAAATCAAAATCAAGAACCAAGTAACCCCCAAAGGCAGAACAAGAGGGAAAATCTTCGGACAAACCACTCTTTTTCAATTTGTGGTGAGTATGACAATTACACTCACTACTGTACCAACCTCCCTGAGTTGAAGAAGCCGCAGAGTAACTGTGGGCAAGGGGGATCCTCACAGTAGATAACAGTCATGCAAGAGCCTTTCCCCCAATCAAGGGACAGTTAGCACGCAACAAAAAAATCCCGATGATTCCGGAAAAAATATCCATGAAATCTACATGACTGGCGAAGAAATGTTTTTTCAGACACGGAACCGAAATTATGATACCCCATTGGACACCAATTCATCAGGGCTAGTACAAGTGCACCAACAGTACCTTTGACCATATCAAATATTCCTATTGAACCTTTGCCAAAAATGGCTAAGGGACCAACTATGCGGGTAGGAAACCATTCCAAAGCAGCCCATAACTATAGTATTGTGGATGATCTAGCTCAATATCTCGCCTCTATATCAACTTTGTAGGTATTACAATCATGCCCAAAGAAAAGGAAAGCCTTAATTTCCGCATTAGGCGCCATTGACCCTGCCGATTCATTCATGATGGCTTTTGATTTAGATAAAGCCACCCCTAGGCTTCCCTCGATGGTCGCCTTTCAGATACCGGTGTAAGTTCAAAACATCACCATCCACCGATGTATAATTTACGAGGGTGCATCCACATGCATCATGTAAAAGAACGTCTGGCAGAATTTAGGGTCTCCCGAACTAAAGCCATCAGACATCATGCTTAGAGCATACGATGGACGCCCTTCAGCTGCCGTTAGTCTCTACCAAAACGTCGCGATTTTCTTAGCCAACAAGACGGTCCTTATAGACATTGAATTCTTGGACGCCCAACTGGATTAAAATATACTCCTTGGCCGGAGTTATATGTATGCCATGTCAACCATAGCGTCCTCTGTCTTCCAAACTATGATGTTCCCCCATGAGGACCACATCATTATTGTCGACCAGTTGACACACAGAGAAAAGTGACCCCTAACAAATACCGATGTCATTCTACCCTACGTAGACACATCCGCCAAGACGCTTACAAGGTACCAATAATATGGCCCTGACCAGTTCAAACCGTCGTCCATCCTTGGGTCATTCCCAAGGGATCCCCTTGTTATCTCAGAGTCATCATCTCGCATCACAGAGGCTCCGATATGCATGATGTCCACATCTAGCACCGAAGCAAGCCAAGACACGGAGACGATTAGTAATGACATCGAGTCCTCAGCCATGACAACCTCTCTAGCCTACGCCACCTCCCAAACTCCTTTCCTCTTCCCCCCAGCTGGTTTTGTGCCGCAACAGGTCATGGCCATGGTGGTCCTACCAAACTTATCATTTTCAATACCGGTTTGGTACCTAGTCCCACCTACCACAATGGGAGTCACACACATCACCTCTACAGGGTTAATCCCTCTCAATCCTGAGCAGGCCCCAGCCGTTCAGGAGACTGTCACAAACATCCCTTCAAAGTAAATTCCCATCGCAAAGCCGATGGTTATGACTGAGAAAACCAATAGAAGAGGAAATAAGGTGGAGAATCCCAACACGCCATGGGAATCACCACGTTGCGCCATATGTGTCATAGTAGGCCACCCTACCCACATCTTCTTAGAGATGGAAGAATTAAAACCATTCCTTAGCTCTATGATAGACATCGCGGAAACATGTTCCCATAAAAAGGAACCTGCCACAAAAAGTCAAGGCAAAGCATTGCGTACAAATCACGCATATGCTATCTGTAGCAATTATAAACACTATACCCATCATTGCCCAGAGATCTCGTGATATAGGGATGCCTTAAATGCCACCGAGCAATCCTATGAAGAGGATCCCTCCGCCCAGTTATCTAGAGATGAACCTCGCAATATTCTATACCTACAAGAGGAACGACAGTCGCCTGAAAGACTCCCGTTCATCTTCCCCCCTCCTATCATACACTGCGCACTTTGCGATGAACATGACCACTTCATCGACGAATGTGCAGCCTTGGAACAATTATGTGATGAAAAACACACTTTAGAATAGTGCCATTATATCCCCCAATTTCGCTTAGCACTAGCCAGTTTACACGCAGCCATAGTTCACATCTCCCAAGAAGATGGCTCAGACAGCGAATCCATGAACAAATCGACAACTTAGGAAGATGTGACAAGTAGATCCATCCTCTTTCTGTCAACTGAAAAACAACCAATCGTTGAACCCTTAGTTACCCCCAGCCATACTCCGTAGACAAGACCAACATGTGCGTTGTGTAAAACACCCAATCATATGGTCGCCACTTGCCCTGACATAGAAGATCTACGATGCTGGTAACCAGTCACGCCATCTAGCGAGAAGGACGGGAACCTCATTCCTAGGATGTTTTTCCCAATATGTCAGGGAAATCACCATGAGAAGCGTTGTACCTCTATCCCGTGAGTACTTCCTCTAATTAGCATGATACATATATTAGAGAAGAAACACGAGGATGTTCTCAAACAATATGGAAGGCATAACACCCCCAGGCATTCCACTCCCTACCCAGGTCACCATAGGGGAAAAGTTAGGAAGCCAAGCAAACCAAGTAGGACCCAGGTTCAACCTAGGATAACATGCGATCTGATTGACCACCAGGTCAATCAGTGCAAAAAACTGAAGCACCTCGCAAACAGTTTTCGCATAGTATCTTCTCTCCCGCAAAGAACTCTCTCTAACCAAGAGATGACCACGCACAACTATTGCCGGATTTTTTCACACTTTCATCATACAATAAAATTCAAGCATCTCCTGAAGCTTAGAGCAGAAAGAGTAGCGTTAAGTCTACACTCCCCAAAAGAGTTAGACACACCCAAGACAAAAACTCGGAAATGGAAGAAGAAGACCTCATCTTCTACATCGGATCCTTTCTGAGCGTCCACGTTTGGGACAAAGAGTAGTGTCGACTCCCACACAATCTACTCAGTTAGCACAGTGGTCTCATGCACCATTTTCACTATCCATAACCACGAACTAGAGGCATGCCCGCTAATGGAAACATTCAGGCACCTCTGCAACAAACACAATTTTCACCTACCAGAAATTTCCCATCCTAACGAGGGATCTAGCCTTGCGCTCACATAAGCTCCCATCACGGAAATCACCCCCCCACCAAAAGTTGACGACACGATACACCATATACGATTCACATCATCATATATCGGAACCAGGACTTGGGCCGCCCACACACCTTGGGTTCCCAATCCTATTCCCATCGTGAAAAATTAGGGCACCCTACGCTTTTGCATCGATTTCTGCGAGATCTTGAATTTACATGCCGCCATCAAACTCCTCGATGATACCCAACCTCTAGAACAAAATTTAGTACAACTAGAGTTCATCTATGAAAGCCGATGACAATCGATGCAACACAACAAGGCCCACAAGAAATGGGTAAAAGCATCGTTTGACCACCACATCAACCCTCTCTCATTCGCTGAGGGAGAGCTAGTCCTTCGCTAAGGTGTCGTAGAAGAAGCCCTAGGGCCAGGAAAGTTTGAAACTTTGTGGAAAGGACCCTACATCATAAAATAATGCCTCCTCGAGGGGGCATACATCTTGACTGAGTCGGACAGAACATGCCTCAGCAACCTCATCAATGGCCTTTATCTCAAGAAATTCTACCCATAATGGCTGAGAAGGTCCACCCCTAGAGTCAACGTACACAGACCCAAACACTTTAAATTTTTGACCAAAAGGCTTGCCACAAAACGCGCTCTAGTGCCACAATGGATTACCAAACTCGACCATTAATTCAGATTTGTCGATGGAGCATCGCGATGGTCTCAAAGTTTAGCAGTAGCCACCTGGGTTATCTATTACCCTGACCGATCACCAATCTGCACCAATGGTGTTTGTATGGGCTCAGCAACAAACAATCAGGCATAATATGACACTGTCATTGGAATTATGTGCGACGCCCTCAATCAGGGCATACTCCATATGCATATCTACCTTGATTCCCAGTTAGTAGTGTCGCAGTTAAACCAAGCATTTGAGATCAGGGATTCACATCTGTTTAGAAAATACTTGCATGCAAAAAGATTAAGCTGACAGTTTCACCACATTCCATTCACACATGTACCAAGAAATCAAAACCAAACAACTGATCGCATAGCTAACAATATTCTAAACCAGAATGCATCTTGGATAAACCATCATGCATAAAAAACAAAAAAACATAGAAAACATAGATATCCATCAGCATAGCATAATCCATAAACAAAAGCAGGGGGCACACCATGTAGATCCGCAAAAAATATCTCTCGCATATATACCAAAAATGTATGTGTCTGAGTACAAAAAATAATGTCTCTGACTCGTAAGTCAGCCCAAAAGATGCACAAGTACAAGTCGACAAAAATACGGGAAGCATCCTCATAATGGGACACCTAGACCCACAATCGCTCTCGGTACCAGTACTGAAGCCGCCGTCAAAACAAAGACCGCCACCTGGCGCAAAATCGGCTGATAGCCCCTCTCCTCGGCCATCAGTGTCTCTAGCCATGCATTGTCGAGGTCATCCAAAAAACCTCGGGTAGCCACCCCCTGGGTCAAGCAGTCCACTCGACCCCATGCATCCTCTACCACCTGAGCTCTAACCTCTAGAGCAGCCACCTGCTCTGTCAACTCAGCAATGCGGGCTTCTGTCGCCTCAGTGTGAGCCCGCTCAGCAGCAGTTGAGCTACTGCCTTCCCCGAGGGACCAACCCCCCCCGCCAGGTGCTCCACCTTGAGGCTGCACTGGAGCTCCTCCCTATCCCCTGGGTGGAACACCTCGAGGTCACTGAAGTTGCTGATGTCCCATCAACCGGGCCACGGGACGCCCGACCTCGCCAACATCTGCAATAGTAACAAAACTATGTTAGTGTTTAGAAAACACATACAAAACATATATACTCAAGTAAAAGCAAAATAAAACACAAAAACATACTTGCTGGCCCCCAAGCATATCTAGTAGGAGGACCCATGTCTGGGTCTCCCCGGAAGTCCATCCCTGCATAAGGGAATGGCAGGAACATATGAGGATTGGCCTCAAACCAAGCCTCCGTGGTGGCGTTCCAATAACGCTCCACCCTACCTCCCCCTCTGCGAGGCATCACAGGGGCCCACCTCCTCATGCTAGGCTCTCGTGGCCCCCCAGCAAGTATAGCCACCGTAGGTCTCAGCAACACCACTCGCTCATACATGATACTGCATAGGATGTTAGCATAAGCGAACAACTTTGATCCATCACGGACCTTGGATAGTTGCGCCATCATTTCGTCATAAAAAAAACGGGCAAAGACACCGATCTGTGGTCCTAATGCCCAATGAGGAGCATACGAACCCATCAGTCGCACAATGGCCGCCAGAGCACACTGCTCGACCAAATCAGTCATAGTAGCAATTGCTACACACCCCTCCGTCAGAGGCATCCTACCACAATGATGCGCCCAGAACCGCTTGAGATCCACTCTTGCAAGAGGAAGTGGATAAGGAAGTGCCTCACCCTGAGGCAGCAACGAGGTCATAAAATAGATATTTGTCTCGGGACAAATAACAAGGTCTCACCCCCGCAACACCATCACCTTGCACTGCTTGTTCCAGCATCGGACCAGGTAACGCAAAAGGCGATACTTTGATCAAAGCAGATCATTCTCCATAAACTTGAGAAGATCCTAGCACGCCAGCTATTGGTGTGCATTGGCATCAACATCCAAAGCGGCCCGGAGATCAGGCCAATCCCTCTCCCTCCACAACATCATGTCATCAAAACAAGAACACATCACTAACATTAAAAGCATCAAAAAATTGACAAAATTTCCATAAATTTTTTCAAAAAGTGTGCTTCGGCTCTCCGCGCGCCTGTTCCTCAGATAGGCGTGAGGAGGTCGCGTTTGTTCTTCCCACAGCCGTGAAGAAGTTTCCCTCAAAGCCAGTGCAGGCACGATAAATTCGCGCAAAACATCAGTTTTGCACGAAGAAGGCGCGCCTGTGCCTTGATCGCCTGCATGGTCGAGGAAAAAATTGGCCTAAGATCTGTACAAACCCATCTTGTACGGACCTTGGCACTGACACAATGAAAAAATTAAAATGTAGGACGTCATGAGGTCTACTTGACTAAAAAATCGCTATTCCCAGGTACTCAGGCGGACCGCAATGGCAAGAAATGCTCCGCAGAAACCTCTGACCTCTCCAAACCTCGAATGCTCAACTAAAACAAATGAACTGGATTGAGCCATATCCACATATATGTCTCACTTTTCAGAAACTTTGGAGGACCATAACGAGAGCTCAGAAGGCCCAATTACTGGACCAAAAGCAACACCATGATCAACACTCCATAACGCCCGAGGGCGGTACCACACATGTGCACCTCTGGGAAAATAATTTTTCAGTGACAATAGGTATGCCCTCTCTCATCTTATTTTTAAAGCACATGTCTTTCAATAATATTTGAGTAAAGAAGGTGCTTTCACTTGGGGTATGTTTTTGCAGATATTATGCAAACCATACATTGCTCCATCCACTGAAAGTTCCAGAGCAGGTATCATTCTACCCTCAGCATGATAGAGTCCTAGAAAAACTCTGCATATCCTAATATCATTTCTCCATAAGAAATCAACCATAGGTTCCAAGCATCCAGTCATGTTTATCATCACCCCACCTTGCACATGATAAACATCCTCGTTGGTCGATAGAGCCTCCCCTCCACGGTGCCCATCACCCACAATAGACTATATATCACAAAAATAATGACGCCATGGCCATACCACTTTAGTCTGGGAAGCACCTCATGCCCATTTCACTCACCATGCATAAGGTCAAGTTTTACCATATCGAAATAAAACCCCTTTCCCAGAATACCAGGTTTTTAAAAGCAGATCGAAAGTGCACTTCCGCGCCTCGCATTTGGCCTACCATACCTCCATGAACATAGCCCATCTGTGACATTTTCTATCCGCTTCATCAACCCCACACATGAGACCAACCAATGGGGCCCCCACCCTCAGCAAAACACCTTCCTCACATCATCAGTGTGTGAACACTTTCATGTTTTAGGGCACCTGTCTCTGTGTTTTGTACAAACCAAACTCTATTATTTCATTCTTTTGGTAAGTGTACAAAGACCGCTAACAGTGCACTATGTACCCCACCCACCCATCCATTTTTTATCCTATGGCAGCAGTCCTTAGTCACCCTTGGTCGGAGTATCACACCCTCACGCATAAGCCACCATGACATTCATAACCAATATATACCCACCCTGGACGTCCTATCGACTCTAGGTATTTCCCCATAAGAATAGTTATGACTGCCGCCAAGCTGCTTTTTATACTTTGACCTTGGCCACTGAATCCCCATCATTTTTTTTAGTCACCCCTCGCCATAATGCCTATGTTAAACCTATCACATCCAAGATCCCGATCCCTTGCATCAATGACTCTCTCGTTCGGTTGAGGCTTCTTTTTTGTCGACATCAACACCTATTTTCCAAAAAGGAAGCGGTACCTTAGATCACCCCTTACCACAAAAGGGACATCCTCGGGTGGCATTGTGGGAGACATCATTGCCCACATATGTCATCAATCCTCCTGACATTTGACTACAACACAAGCTTTCATGTCAAGATGGTATCGTACCTTAAAACCATTGCACTTTGATCAAATTTGTCGAAGACTCGTGCCTTTATAAGCATCACTTTCAGTTATGCTTACATGGGAAGGTCCTAATCATGCACCCATGTGTATAATGCAAATTTATATGCCATGCCAAGTTTACGCATGCGGGTACCACATTACACCTATTGTGAAAGAAAAAACGCCCCTGAGGGTGTCAACAATCATCGTCATCAACCAGCATATCACTACCATTTTAGTGACATAGACAAAATCTGTATCTGTCAAATAGATTTGTTTAGCTAGCCAAAGCATCATGAGCATGGGACATGCCCGCCTCGTATAAAATTTGTATCTATTGTATTATACCATTGCTTGCAGGGTTCCCACAGGACATGGTCGCTCTTCTACCCGGTGCAGGGTGTCTCTCTCTCTCTCTTCACAGTACACAAAAAAGAAACTATAATGTATTTCGGATATAGAGTTCCTCCTAGACCTCACACATTAGGGGGAAATTGTTATCACTGGAAAATTGGACAATCAAAGATGAAATTATTAAATGTCATGGAGAAGGATTTACAAGGCTGAGGCAGATTAGATAATCTGAATTATCTAAAAATCTCTAAGGTTTAAGAGGAAAATCAAATTGTGCACTGAAGAAAACATTAAAAATGCCCCTTTGTGCACATTTTTCTTCGATAAGCATGCCTTTGTGCAACTTTTCCTCAAAAAGCTGCGCGGACCTGAGAGTGGCGGAAGTCGCTTTTCGGGACCACAAGGCACACTCCAGGAAATTGATCCCACACTTGAGGCCGCCTAAGGACAACCACCCAAGCCTCCTTAGGACTTCAAGGGAGCACACAATGGAATCATCCTCCTCTCTTGGGTCACTATCCATCAATGTACCAAGAGAGGGAAGGAGAGTTTGAATTCTCCTATAAAAATCCACCAAGAGATGAACAATGGGAGAACACATTGTTATGTTGGCCAGAATTTCCCCAAGCAATCTAGCAGTGTGTGATCCAGAGTAGAGATAGAGGGGACTCAGTTGTTTACCATCCAACAACTCCAGTCCTTCGGAGTAGAGATAGGGAGACTTTGCGCCAAGGTAGCTTGGAATTAAAGACATCCTTGCATCGGGACTTAGAAATCCCTAGTTCTAAGGGGCCCTTGGCAAGTGGGTAAACATTTCATTCTTTATTCCTACCATCACTCAATAAGAGGGGGCGTAGGCGCCATCGTTTGGATTATTGAAGTTGTTTGACTCTATTTAGAGCTTTTGTATTGTGTGTTTAGTTTAGTTTTTTCTTTTTGAATATGCATGCTAGTCCACTATTTGGTATGTTTATTTCTTAGGATGTTCACTAACTTGCTTGACTCCCTTGATTTTTTGTGTGTCACCAAGAACTTAAGAGGAAAAAAGCACTCCTCTTAAGCAGGTGTGATTTGGTACATTCGTGCGCCAAACACATATACACAACGACCTTACTCGTTTGTCCTACGTCTAGGGTCGATCTCGTAGGGTGAAAACCCTCTACTACTCCTCGTGCTTCAGAACTTGCAAATCAATTAGGACAAAGCACAAAAACTAGTTGCACAACATATATGTCCTAGATATCAGCATGATAGCATATATAATCTCATAAAAATAGCATGAAATAAACCATTACAAGATCATTTAACATGTATAGGAGACATATAACACAAAGACATCAGGAACAAGACATAACTTCTTTTATTGATAATATGTAAAGAGAAAGTGGAGAAATCACCTGAGATCTGCTACGGCTCCAAGCGAAACTGTCCTTCGGATCCGTCTAGCCCTAGCCTCACAAATCTTCTTCCATAAAGGGTGCACAAAGGATGTCACATAAAGTGGCGGTGAAAATTACAAGGAAACAAGGGTTTCATGAACCTGGGAAGTGCAGGAGGCATAGGGAATTATCAGACTTGATCAGGGCTATAACAGGCTATAATATCAATAGAATTCTCTCTCCTTCCTTAGTCCGTTCCCTTGAGTTGCATTTATACTTCCTCAAATCAGTTTTTTTCAGTGTGGAAATAGTTTGGCCACAGGCTAGGGTAGTTAAGTTATAGGAAAAACCCATAAACCTCGCCTCATTTAATAGGGAGTTTTTATATATTTTTAATATTTTAAATAGCAGACGTGAGTCAGATATGGATGGACCCACATCTACACGTGGAAAAAACTGGGCAGAGTCGTGTATGGAATTCAACACAATGTTTTTTAAGAAGTTGATCAAGTCTAAATGGAAGGGCTACCCAAGGCCAATGCATAAGTCATCAAGTATATAGAGGTGATAAATGATGCTATAACAAATGTACCCTAATATATGAGGTCATAAGGGGTACATGTTGGCCGAAATGTATTAAGTGCACAAGAAAGAATCTTGCAAGGACTAGAGAGGACTTCTCCAGATTTCAGCCTACCAAAAACCAGTGATAGAAATCAGAAAGAAAGCATACGTCTAAGGCGGGCATACCCATGCTCAGTGAAAGAAAAGCATGTTCACATATCAAGTATAGAGAAGATCCAATATGTATACAAGTATAACTGAACTGTAAAGTACATAGTGAATCATTTGATCACTGTCCGGAAGTACATATCAAAATCATGTCCAAGTATCACATATAAATGACCGATCAATGATGCTGCAAAGATATCTGATCACTGAAGTCACAACTGAATCTCCAAGTACCAAATCATAAGTGGTGGAACAAATGGTACTACACGCAACTCGAGTGCCAACATATTAGATGTTGTTGTGATGAAATGAAACATATAAGGGTGGATGGTGTCACTGGCATATAGTTTAAGGAGCTTTCAAAGTGAACGAAAACATGCTAATGCAAACTCAAGGTCTTCACCAATCACCATGGAAAAATTATACTTGAGGTTGACCATGTGAGAAATAGTTTGATTGCTGGTCGTTGATGTATACCATTAACAAACACGAGACAACTCTCTAATAATGATAATGAGAGTCAAGGTGCCCCAATACAATCTAACAAGTGCGAATAAATGAGTTGAAGTAAAACACTTGAGAGAATCTACCAATCAGGAGACATTGATGTATTCTCATTGTCGATAGCGAAGGAGTCTGCCACTGACGACTGCAAACCCTAAGGTACTGACAAAAGGAATCTAGACCTTATTCCTAGAGTAGTGAGTCAGAGTTGATGGGAAAAGATCTGTTGTAAGGAAGGCATTAAGGCATACCACTTCAATCTAGTGCGAGTGTAAGCCGCGGGCCGAAATTTGGAAGGAATCAGATGAAGAAAAGTGAGGTAACCAACCTGAAGTACGTTTCCGGCATGCACAAAATGTAGCTAGCGCAGGGCAGAAACCCTTGGAACCAACCAATAATGAAAACTGACAAAGAGGAGAGGAATCCATCGATAGGGTCAAATGGAAACCAAGGCAACACGAATCCCACGTGTGATAATGTAAGCTAAAGTCGAATACAAGGGAAACCACTCAGTCAAAGACCCGTGATGTTTAACAAATGTTGAGGACAAGGTAACCTATCAATGATGTAAATAGGGCCAGGGTGCGGCTCTAGGTTTACTCTCAGAGAAATTTGTCAAAGTCGATAAGAGACAAACCCGCCAGCAAGAATTCAATGGACACCTTCTCAAACCAGCACGAGCAAAGGACCAAATAGCTTATGTGATAGAACAAGACTCTAACAGACCAGGATGGCTGAGTGAAAAATGAGTCAAGAGACACCGCAGAAAGGTCGACTCAGGTTTACTTCCCTTGAATAAAATCACAACTCATTTTGACTATGGCAACATATGATAACTTTGTATAAGTTTGTCATGCAGGAGGCACAAACAAGCCCTCCATATGATTGGAAGAGATAACCAACCAACCGAGGGAGTACTTAATCAATAACAAGGTTATGGCTTCTCCTAAGTCAAAACTAAACCCATCCCAAATGGAGAGAAGACTTAGCTTATTTGTGCTTTTTTCAAGGGCGACACAACTGGCTCTTTAGCTGCCATCAAGTATGGAAGTAATGTCTCGTTCCCGCTCTTTTTGGAGTATTTTTTTTTTTGGTCTTTTTCACATTTCAAAGCCTGAAAAAGAATAAAATAATGTCTATGGTACAACAAATAGAAAGAGTGTTGGTAAACATATGCACTAGTTTTTTGGATAGGAACAATCCTATGCTCAATGCAAGGTGGCGAAAACTGGTAAGTGACACTTAGAGGAATGTTCCATCCATGAGCAAAGGTATCAAGTTGCGAAGGCTAAGTGATTGCATGGCTGACTTTGCAGAAAGACATGGTCAAAATATGGCTTAAACACGAGTCCATATAAATCCGGCTAAAGGCCAAGATATACAAATGGTCAGTATGCAATGCAACAATACAACTCAACAACAAAATGAGAGGCTCCAATGTATATGGCCAAAATAAAAATAGTGAATAAGAATAAGAATGAAGCTTCAACGCATAAGTCATGGCGGGACTAAAGAGGACTCCCGAGCCTACACAAATTGCAGCATGGGAGACAAATGTTAGCGAGGAACTAACTAAGAAGCCCATGTAAAGGATGGCTCTACCATCATTTCATGATTTAGAAGTCAACGAGTGAAATTGGTTTAATAGTCATAATATGATGGGGTAAACCCTATGGCAAAATTTCAAAATGGAGGCTAGTATGCATAAGTGCAATGGAAAGTGAATTCCATAACCTATATGCAAGTTCAAAATAAAAGACCTGCCATGACAGGTCAACGGTCATGGATTCGAAGCAAAAAATGGAATCATCTCGAAATCATCAGAATGGACCTGAAAATAACCTATCCCAACACTTACAAGCCAAAAGGTTAAAGAGTCGTGAACAAATTAAAAAAATAACCACAAACGAAATTTGTGAAATTTTTTATTTTTTATTATTATTATTTTTATTTTTGAATTTTGGGCATAAATAGGCCTTTTGGACTCACATTTGGTCATTTGTGTTGTGAAGAAATTGTGAAAATGCTCTGGAGCAAAAAATCCCTTTCTTGGAAACAGAGCAATTACCCACCGAATCAATCCAAATCTTTCAGCTAAGCCTCATACTCAGCATATTCATTAATTTCTTTATCATTTCAAGTAAATTTTTGGGATTTTCACCATAGAAATATATATATATATATATATATATATATATATATATATATATATATATATATATATATATATATATATATATTCTAAATTTAACTTATTTATTTATTTTTGAAACCCTCTGCGTATACGCAGGTTCATAATGAGGAACTCGTTTATAGACGCAAGTATGTTCGAATAGACTCGCGTATGCGCAGAGCGGAATTTTAAAACGAATTTCTAAATGGTTTTTGGATGAAATGATGCAAGATGACTATCAACTAGAGGGAAAGAGAGCACAATTGATAATGAGCTTATGAGGGACCAGTTATCCTTGGATATACTTCAGGGATTTGGATTATTGAAATTCTTCAAAATGCTAAATATGAAAATGAACACAAGATTGCTCGAGATGCTTGTAAGTTATTGGGATCCGGATGAATATTGTTTCACGATAGATCAAGTGCCACTAAGGATTGAAATCAAAGACATTTACTTCATAACTGGACTCTCTCAGAGAGGGGAACCAGTAAATTTGCAGGGCAAGCCCATAGGAGGGTTAAATGTAGAGAATTATATTAGTGTTTATTGTGCTAGGGGTACTCATAAGGTCAGGACACAGATCCCAATTAGAGATGTGCGAGATCTGCACACGAAGATAGTTCTTTTCACCATTGTGAGGGTAGCTGGATCAACTTCCTTACACCAAGCTTCATGAGCAAGCATGAGTCTAGAAGTGGAGTGTTTGACTACATTGTATGATTAGTGCACAACCTTATTGAAAAATTTGAAGAAACAAATAACTTCAATCCGGAAAATTAAGACAAAGCATTTTGGTTATGGTACCATTCTATGCACATTCTTCTTTGAGAGGATTCCAGGGCTTCGCCCCAAGATCAACTCTACCATCAGCAGCCCTCGTGATCCACAAATAGCTAGGTGGGTAGATCTGATAAAGAGACTGGGGGATAGTGAGGTCCCCCGAACTACTTGGGATGATGAGTTCTTCCTTTGGTGGGGAGAACAAGTCATCGTAGTAGAGGACTATTCCTATGCTGGCATGGATTTTAGAGGAGATCCAGATTTGATCCTTCCACCCGGTGCAACATGGGGGGCAATTGGTAAGATCACACAATTATTTTTGATTATATGATTTTTTGGTTTTCAATTTATATGAAAATGAAAAATATTTTTGTTAAGACAATATGACTTACAAATTTTATGGATCATGATGCAGACATGGGACCAGTGAGACCCGAGGGCTTCCTGAGGCATAGGCATCATGGAAGAGAAGCTGAGGATGTCGTAGAAGACCCAGGGAGAACCCTCCATGCTATACAGAGAAACTCGGAGAGATTGGCTCGCCAAGTCACTATGGCTGCCATAGAGGTTCTCCTAGAGGCTATACAGAGATGTGTGGTTGGAGTACCATGTGACTGGGTGCGGTTGTTCCGTCGTGTGGTGACAGATATATTGTTCTTCCAAAACACTTATCATGGGCAAGGCCCACAGGGATAGATTTTATTTGATCTAATGACTGTAATATTTTTTGATGATGAACATGATTGGGCAAAGCCCTAATTTTGTAGGACATGATTGTTCGATTTTTGTATATTTTGAACACAACTATGATATATATATATATATATATATATATATATATATATATATATACATATATATATATATATATATATATATATATATATATATATATGTATATACATATATGTATATGTATATGTATATATGTATATGTATATGTATATGTAGCGATTTTATATGATGTGATTGTCCCAAATGTACAATGATGAATCATGTTTTTGATATTTAACATGTTGAATGATTAATATGCTAGTCAATTGCTTGATTAGCTAATGAGTCTGCAAACCAATTATCTGAAGGAGGAATGTGAATGAATGTAACATATTGCAATGAATGTTGTAACACACGCACTCTCAGAAATAATCGATGTAAAAATGGGTCTCTGACACGATAGGTGTTATTTAATTGTGAAACCACCAGTTGTGAATCCAAGTATACTACTAACAAATCAACACCAAGTGATATTGCCTCTGAGAGTAGGTTGACCACTGCAGTGTACTCTGCCACATTGTTCGAAGCAGGACCAATGCATACACCCCTTGAGACTAGCAACTGACCGGATGGATAGTGAATTACCCAAGCCACAGAAGTAAGATTCTGGGTATGTCTACTAGCACCATCGACAAAGACAAAATGAGTCATCTCATCCAAAAACACATGCCAAAGCAGATCAAAATCATCAAATTCACATCAAAAATCGATAAACAGACATATACAAAAAATACTATATATACAAACAAAGCAAATGCTAGGCGAAAGCCTAGGCATAATACTTTTTCAGATAGAGCCCATTTCTGGGCTTTGCTATCTCATTTCCATCGAAATCAAATAAGGCATAAGCTCCCTTTTTCAGGACCTTTTTAACAATAAAAGGTCCATACCACATGGATTTGAAATTTCCTGCCCCCAAGGAATCCTTGTCTTGAACATAAACCAAAACAAGGTCACCTTCAGAGAAAACCCTAGGTTTGACCGCCTTATCGTATTGAACCTTCACTCGTTTCTTATGAGCCTTGTTCATCGTAGCGGCATCACGGCGCTGCTCATCTAGATGTTCTAGATGGACAAGTCATTCTTTGAGACTTGAAGTGTCAGGAAGAAGCTCAATTGCTAGCTTAAGGGAAGTAATTTCACATTTAACAGGAAATATTGATTCCAACCCATAAACTAGTTGGAACAGAGTGAATCCGGTTGCAGTCTTCACAAACATCCGGTATACCCAAAGTTTTGAATACAATATGACGTGCCAATTAGACCCGCCTTTATCAATTATCCGTTAAAGGATAACCTTTAAGGGCTTGTTTACGGCTTCAACCTACCCATTGGCTTGAGGTTAATACGAAGACGAATGCTCCTGCTGAAAACCCAATTTGAGAGCCAATTCAATCATCATATTGTTATGAAAATGACTGCCATGGTTAGTGAAAATATCTTTGGGGATACCAATGTGAGAAATGACTTGGTTGAATAGAAACAGGGCTGATGTTTCACCATCTTTCACAAAAGTAGGCATAGCCTTAGCCCACTTCGTAAAGTAGTCTACTGCTGCGATAATGTACTTATGAACCTTTTCCAAAGGAGGGTTACAAGTAGTATAATCAATACCCCACTTTGTGAACGAACCGATAGTGACAATGGGAAAGAGAGGAGTTGGATGAGTGCGCATCTTCCGAGTACAGACTTGAAAAGGATGACATTTTTTGACTGCCTCAACACAATCTTTGAAAATCGAGGGCTAAAAATATCCTGCACACAAAATCTTTGGGTTGTAGCAAGCCCAAATAAATGACCACCACAAGCTCCATTATGGCAATAATTCAACAAAACCTCAGCTTCTTCGAGGGTCAAGCAACATCTAAGGATCGAATTAACTTCGCGACGATATAGAGTGTCACCGATAATAAGATAACCTTTTGCTAAGTGACGCAACTTTCGACACTTGTATTTCGAAAAAGCTAAGGGAAACTTTGAAGTTTGGAGATAAACAATGAGATCTCCATACCAAGGATCATGTGAATAAATGAGGAAAATATGTTCATCAGGAAACGAATCTTCATAAACAATCTCTTCTCCACAGGGCAACTCAGAGATCAACTCCGCAAATACCAAATATTTCTTGGATTTGGCAGACAATAATTCTAGATCAAACTCTTGAAAAATGACAATACATTGATCGTATTTTCTCCCAATCACTCGCCTACCAAGAAAAAATTGAAATGTATTAACTTCTGCCAAAACATAATTTTTGCGAAGAAATATATAATGCCTGAGTTGCTGGACAACATGGATAGCTACCAAAGATAATTTCTCAATGGGAGAATACCGGAGTTAGCCTCAACTAAGTTAGTATACAACATGCTCACAAAGAGCATCATCTTCCTGAACCAGAACCACACTGATAGTATATTCCACTGTAACGAGATACAAAAGGAAGTCTCTGCTATAATCAGGTGGACTCAATAATCGAGGAGAGGTCAAAGCCTTTTTCAAAGCATCGAACGAGCGTTGAGCAAAGTCATCCCAAAATAATGGAACTCCTTTCTTTAACAACCTCATAAATCCTTTCATCACCTCGGCAAAATTAACGATAAATATCCTTAAGAAATTGGCCTTACCTTGTAGACTTTGAAGATGATGAATAGAATATGGGGGAGGGAACTAAAGTATTTCCTCAACCTTGAAGAGATCTACTAGAATCCCTTCCATAGACACGATGAATCCCAAAAATTGACCGGATGTGGCGGCGAAAACACACTTATTAGGGTTCAACATAATTTTATAATAACGACATCGTTCAAAAACTTTTCGAAGGTGTGAAAGATGATCAATTATCTTTTAAGAACGAGCATCTAAATCATCTAAATATGCTTTGATAATATGATTGATTTCGTGGAAAGCATAGGACATGGCCCGCTAGAAAGTAGCTCTAGCATTTTTAAGGCCAAAAGGCATCTTTTTGTATGAAAATGTAAGGGGCAAATAAAATCAGTCTTATGCTTATCTTCAGGATGGGTAGTAATCTGATTGTATCCCGATAAACCGTCCATGAAGGAGAAAATCTCATTCCCCTCACACTCATCAATATTCTGATCAGTAAACGGTGTGGGTTTATCTTTTGGACATGCCTTATTCAAATCCCTGAAATCAATGCAAAATCGGATCAGTCCTTGTTTCTTGTCCACAAGTACTGGATTCGAAACACACTCAGTTAATGGAACGGGGTATATGAAACCCACCTTTAGCAGCTTATAAACCTCGGCTTTGATAACTGCCATCTTCCTAAGGTTGACAAGACGAAGCTTACGCCATATAGGCTTAGCATTTTCATAAGTCTTGATCTCATGTTGGACAATAGATGGGTCTATTCCAGGCATTTCCTCATAAGACCAAGCGAACACATCCCGAAATTCTCTAAAGAGATTGGTGTAAGTCTGAATCTCTTCAGGGGAACATTCAACTACAATGAAGACATTCTCAATAACATTGGGATCTCTGGAGATGTTCACCGGGGTAGTCGCAAAAATGACAACCATGTTCCCTTCAGCAAAAACTTGTGTTGGAGCTAAAGGGTTCAAGCCCGGGTGAACAAGACCAGAAGACTGAGGGCCAAACAATCTTGCTTCAACTTCTCGCAAGTATGTTAGAAAATAAGACTGATGATGCAAATCATCCCACGGTATTTATATGTCAATAATTGCTTCAAGGATAGCCTCTTCAGATGGAAGAGTGGTATCAAGGCAATCCTGAGCAGAATATGAACTAAGAGTCCAAGGCAGAGCCACATCTCCATCCAACTCCTTTGGTGAAAGAGAAACTAGAACAGAGTATGCAGATTCAAAAATAGATTGATAGGCAATCTTAGTTGCAAAAATAGGGAATTCCATTCCACCCACTTGACCTTCCTCTAATGTGGAGGTAGCGGAAGGCAAGATCTAAGGATCTGAAAAATAATGAATTCGAAAGAACTCTCTTCGAGTAGGAACTTTGGAGGATGAGATAGCATTAATATTAACTAAAGGAGGTGGAAGATCAATAGTAGCCATCAATGATGTATACATTCCAACCCCCAAATTCTCAACAGGTTGCTTGGTATCATTCACCAAGGGTACAGTAGAGTCAGTAGATGCATTTGGATCTACAGGAGAACAATCCATCTGGTCAACAGTGACAATCCTCCCTTCGTGGGGAAAACATAAGATGCGAAATAATGATGAAGCAATAACATCCATCTCATAAATCCAATTTTTCCCCAACAAAAGGTTGTAGTCTAAATTTGCATCAACTATCTCGACCCCAACATTGATAGTTTTACCCCCAACACAGATGGGTAAAGCTGGAACAGTGCCATGTGTCCTATGAGAATGACCATAAAATGTAGTAAGAAGATTAGTTGAAGGGACAGTTGTAGGAGATCCAATGGCTTTCCAACATGACATAGACATGACACATGTGGAAGCACCCTCATCGACTACTATTCAAAAAATATTGATCTTATACTATGTAGACTTAATCTGAAAAGCCATGTGATGAGGAAGTCTCCTCTTAAAATTATACATGTCAAATGTGATCATAAGAGAGTTTTTTAGATCAACAACCCCAATCGCAGTGAGAAATGCACTCCTTTCTGTTGGGCATGACTGGAGACCTATAACGTAGACATGCCACAAGGACTTTGGACCAGATCTTCTACAATGGAGTATTTCTGGGCAACCTTGGCATTAGGATTAATTGTCGTATGCTTTGTAGACCCTTTCGACTTTAGAGATATAGGCTCAAATATATGCCTCTCTTTATGGAGTGGCTTAAAATTACTATGAGAACCCTTAGCTTTCGAAGACTCAACTTCAACATAATCACGAGATCTCATAGCGATATCAGTGTGAGCACTCACCATATATACATTTGAGGAATTTTCCCCTTCTCGGTTGCCCCCTGCAGGAGCTCCAGTATTAGCATTCGTGCCAATAAGAAACTGCTGCCCTTGGGGAAAAGGGTTTGTTAGTACAACCTAGAAACTAGAGGAACCCTGTTGAGCTAACAAGCACTGAACATCCTGAATTTTAGGCAGAGGTGAGTAAGATGGTCTCTGGTGCATAACTTGCACGAAAACTTAACCTTCTTCTTATTGTCCCTTTTGCCCTCTCCAAAATTATCGTTGGATTTGTTCGCATTACCCTACCTATCCTTGTCTTTCTTCTTATTATTTTTTCCATTATTATTCCCATTAGATTTATGATTTTCTTTGGGGTTAGAATCCTGAGCGACATTAATAGTGAAGGGTTGAGAGGGAGTCGACACTGATTGCGTAGCCTGACCAGAAGGAGCAGATTATAAAGACAACTATTGCAATTGATTTAGCAGGTAAGCCATTCCACTATCAGTTAAACTGATAAGCCTGCCAGCATGAGGACCTGGCTTCATTTTGGCTAAATCCACTTGTTAGTGTCAGTATTTTCATACTTCCACCAGGGATCAAAACACATTTGCATGTGCATATTAGGTGTCTCATACTGAATAAATTTTTCATCATTCGGTCATGACTTAAAATTGTTCCGCTAGCGGTTTTCCTTGTTAATAAACTCCACTCTCCCTCCAAAATTCCTATTATTGACTCATTCCCATGTCCCCTTGAGCATAAGAACACTTATGGAAATGCTCGTTTCACCTTAAAGTCTTTTAAGTCAAAATCTCATTCAAAGTCAGGTCAAAAGTTGTCCCATTAGGTCATTAGGGTTTTTCATTTTTCAAGGTCATTCCTTCATTCTGATAAGGTCAGCATATATATGAGAGGGATTGAACAAGATCATCATGATGGTTTTATTATACTTTAAAGGTTGTATTTTTAGTTTGAAGAATTTTTTTATCAAAATGCCATTTTGATAGAAAAGTCACCTACGTAAATTTATTTTGATTTTTTCTAAATGTAATTTCATGTTATTATATGTAATTAATAAAATCCCAAAGCTGTCAAAGTAATTATGTCAAGCCTCAGTGAGCAAAAGAAAAATGAAGCTCCAGGTTGATCAAGCCTGCAATGCAAAAAGAGTCAAAGAGTATCAGTGATAAAGGAAAAAGACTTCGAACATTAGAAAAGTGGGTATTTCAAAGTTAAATCAAAATCCACTTGGCTATAAAGCCTATCAAACATTTCAAATAAGCCATTGTTTCCTTTTAAAGTATCAGGAGTATTCAACAAAGAAGAATTTTTTTTTTTTTTTTTGGTGAGAAATTGAGGCTAAATTTCTCGGTGCTGCGCGTTCAGAAGGTTTGTGTTGCACGTTTGAATCGACGCTGAGTGCCTGCCCAATGGCGCTATGCCCTTGCCAGGAGACCCCAGTGTAAATTGTGAAGGCTCTGCGTGCTCAAACAGAGGCACTGCACATTTCGATAGGCACTGCGCCCTTAGATAGTGGCGCTATGTGCCTGCACAGTGAAGACTTGTGAGGGTTGTATCACTTCAAAACACTTCAAACTACTTCCAAAATTCTCCTAAAATCCTCCAAGAGCCCTAAAGAAGTAAGTACATATCATATACCTTGTTTCTAAGTTATTTGATGGCTCTTGAATGAATTGAAATGAAACCCTAATCTCAGTTTATGGTCATTGTTAATACACTTGGTTCATCTCCTAAAACATATATCAGTCACAGGCAAGGTAATTTTCATTGACCTATTTTGACCATTCACTTCGTTTCTCTCAATCATTCCCTTCACTTGTTCAATCTAGCCATCTCATTCCCTTCCCCTTCATCTCATTCCATTTGTATCCTAGGGTTTCATAAGTCAGAGTTTAAAATGTCTGAAGAAGAAGATAGTGGTGTTGGTGAGGCATAAATACTAAGAAGAAATGACCACAAAGGAGGGAACATTAACATGTTTGAACCCATAACCACAAGGGAACTCATGGCTTCTCCTCTCATTGTGTCTTGTTTCAAGCATGTGGGCTGTTTTGAGTTTTGTGAGAGAGTGCAACAAATCCAAAATCACCCGGAGTTAACAAGACTATTCATCACTAATTCACATGAAAAACATGTTATTCTTGTTGGGGTTACCTTTGATATGTCCACCAATGCCATTGCAGCTGCTACAGGGATCCCTAGTGTAGGAGAGAGGTGGTTTAAACATGCAAACTTGGATATGAGCTATTATGAACCATACCTCAAACTTAGGTATAAGGATGACAAGAAACCAATTTTCCCTTTCTCTCATCTCCATGACCGGTATGCCCATATGATGAAAATAATAATGAAGTATTTCACTTGTGAGGGGAGGTTTACCTGAATCTACTCATACCACATCCAACTCCTCATGCTTTTCACTAGAGTTAGAATGCTATAGTTACCTTACTATATTTTCTGCAGCATTGACAAGATGGCCTATATTGTGCAAAACAGGGATCACAATAGTCAAATGTAGAGTATTTTTCATCATTCACTCATCAAAATGGTGGTCATGCATCAGCTTCAACAGAAAAACATTTCATGGGATGCATTTAATGCAAATGAGATTTTCACTACCCACCTAGCCATCATGAGCAGGATATCCCTTCATCATCTCATCCTCCCGTATCCACTTCTCCATCACATCCCGATGTTCATACATCACCACCCACTCACATCCATTCACCTCATGTTGATCCTACCTCATCACCTTTCTATAACCCTTCACCATCACATCATGATACCAGAGCATCAAGCAGTGAAAGAGACATTGAGGCATCTTGCACTAAAATGGCTGATATTGAGCCTTTTCCTAAGGCATATCAGAGAGGCCACATGCATGTGTTTGCTTCACATGGTGTGAAAGGGGCCATGCCTTCTTCATCAACAAAATAGGTAAACAAGGGCAAGGATAAGTCTACAAAGCCTATCATTGTTGAGTAGGAGGACAAACATGAAATTGAGTAGGATTTTGAGTTGATTGAGATTGATGAGGAGGATGAGGAAAAAGCCACCAGTGCAGTGATCAGAGGAAAAGAGGCCAATATTAGTGAGCTTCAAGCTAATCTTGGTAGAGCACATTACGTGACTGACTTTCTTGAGCTAGAGAATCAACAACAAACCATTAGTGAGGTCAAGACAATCAGAGCTCAGAGAGAGGCAATAAAGGTCAAGGCCTTGCTGGAGGAAACCTTGGGTAGATGTGATGATATTGATGATGAAGAAAATCATCTTCCGAGACGGAGACCGAGGACAATTGGGCTAAAGAGGGGTTTAGCTCAAGAAAGGCAGAAAGAGGCTGAATTGGCAGAGCATCTCACTCCAAGTGAGCTACTTGCCATAGAGATTAGCAGAGACAGAGAGTCTTGGCTTGAGAGAGCCAATTTTCATCTGGAGGTCTTTCTAGAGAATTCAAAGAAAGACATTGACATTTAGAGGAAGATGGCAAAACACTATGCCATGAGAAACATGATTACACGAGCCAAGCTCAAACGAGCCCATGCAAAGATTCGGGCTTTGACCAAGCCAAAGGAGAAGGAGAAGTTGAAAATTCTTGCTGAGGTGTCTCTCCATGCCTCTAGCCCCTAAATCAACAAGAAAATTCACAATTTTTGCACATGTGGCATTCTTGTGCAAATTTTGATTTTTGGACAGTATAACACACATAAAATTTGTTAAACACGTAGTGCCACTGGCACTGTGCTCTTTTTTGGGGCATCCAATTGGAAAATGGTCAGAATATTCATGTTCATAAAGATGAATACATCAACCTTAGCAATTTTCAGGAGATTTGGAGCAGAACTGGTCCCTCAAAGAGACAAAAAACCACTAAAAAATCATGTTTATGCCCTCTTTTTGACCCTGGCGCTGGGCGTTTACCAGTCTTGGGAGAATAGGTTTTTGACAGGGCAGATGGAAACCATTTTGGAAACTGGAGTCCTATTTGGAAACTATACTCAGATACCTTTCCAATGAGCTATCATGGAGCTGATTTGGACAAGGGGAAGGCCTTCAAAAGTGGCTTACAAAACAGGTCAATTTTTCTGTCATGGCGCTGCGCGTTTACCTGGAAATTTACATTTTCACCAGTTTCACAAAATTTTGAAGTTTCACTTCTGTTTTAATTTTTACTTGGGTAAATGAAAAATTTACCAATGTAAATGTCATATTTTACTTTTACCTGAGGTAGATACATTAGTTAAATCATTAGTTGAAGTTAAATGTATCTGTTCTTAAAGATAGGAATGAGTCACTTTCCTCATCCTAGACTCTAGATTTCAGTTCAGATTTTGATGTAACAACTCCCTCACCTCATCGTTTCGACCCCTGAGGATGAGAGGAAGTGGTTTTGAGGTCTATAAGGTGTAGTATTTCAGTCATTGTAATGGTTGGCATCAATTGAAGAGATTGTATTGATCAAGTATCATTTTGGCTTCGACATTAATGGAAAATTGCAACTATTTTCTTGGGATCCATATGGTGTGAGTTTTAGACATTTTTTCCTCTCTGTTATCAATTTTTTAGAATGTATTGTTATTTCATAAACCATTTAATGTCTATAATATACTAGTTTTCAAGTTTGAAAGGCAGAATTCATATTCATTTATGCTCAGTTTTGAGAAATTTAGTATAATGTGTTCATTCTCTTCATTTTAGGGAAATACATGCGAGATGCTTTCCCTAGATCCTCACCAATATATTCATCTCATTTGATTCAATTTTGAATGTTTAAGCCTTCTACCTACCTTTCCCCTTGGAACCCCTGCAAATTTTGACTTAATTTCCTTGCCCTAACTGTTTGGATCCTCCTGATCCAACAAACCCTACAAAAATCAAAATCAAAACCCCCTGTACACCTTAGCTAGCCTAAAATATTTTCATCCAGCCCCCTTGGCTGTGATTCTATCAAGAGATCCCTCTCTGACTTGGTAGGGCTAGATACCAAGTCTAAAGTTTGGTTTTAGGTTACCTTGGGATTGCCTTCTTAGCCTTGAGGTTCAATCTGAGTGATAACATTTTGGTGACTTCACTGGGGAAGCGAAAGATCATATATTCCCTGGGAAAGATCATCGAATTTCAGATCTGATTGCTGATGGTGGACAACAATCAGACACATATGAAGGCTGAACCATTCGCCTGGTGACTCCATTCACTGAAAGATCCTGAAAATCAACATCTCATGGTGACTCCACTGCATGAAGATCAGTAGCTTCAAGATTTTTCAAGATGGAAACTGTTGCAAGAAGGTATGCTCCCATGAGCCAAGATCACATTCCAGGTTTCCAAAATAAAATTCCTAAGGTAGATTGGCAAAGGAATTTTCCTATGTTAAAAAATGTGAAAGGTAATGACGCTGCTCTTCATCTAGTGAGATTTCACATGCATGTGCGTAGATTAAATATTGATTTTCCTGAATACTACTTGATGAAGATATTCATGGCCACTCTGGAAGATGAAGCTCGATCTTGGTATGAATATTTTCCGCCTGCTTGTATTTACTATTTAAAGGATTTTCATACCATATTCTTTGAAAGTTATAAAGAATCTTGTCCATCGACCTTAATATTAGTTCAGAACTGCTGTAAACATGTTGATAGTTTTATTGAAAATATTGAGAATTTTTATGGAGATTGTGAATTCATGGATGATGAGATCATAGAAGCCCTGTATGAAAATACATTTCAATAGAATGAAGAAATCTTAGAGGATACCTATCAAGATGCTCAGGAAATTTTGCAGCAGGCTGAAGATCTTTGTACAATTCAAAATGATGGAAGACAAGGTCTTATTTCAGATTTGATTGCAGCAAAAGATGGTATGCAGGAAAATGAGGTTCCAATCTTAAATTGTGGTAAAGTCAAGCTGGCTGATCCAGATCTAGATTCAAACTGTGATAACGAAGAGTATGTTGTTCCAGATCCCATGAAGGAGAGCTCTATTGTTGAGGTCACTTCGAATGAAGAAAACAGAGTTATAGACCTAAGTGTTTTCAGCCCATCAGAACAAAGTCTTCACGAGGAGGTAATCCATTCCCTTTATGAAAAACAAGATGAGATCTTTGTTCAAGAAAGTGAAAAATTTTCTTTGGATGAATCTGTGGTAGATGATAGAAATGTCAATTTTGGGTTTCAAGAACAATCTGAAGTTTTTCCTCTTATGACTGATGAGTGTGATAACAAACATGACAATCTGGTTGCCATGTCATATGAAGATGATCAACAATATATTCAAATTTGCAGAGGACCAGAGCATTGAGGACTGTCATTCAGATTTTTCTTCCCATGTCTCATGCTTTGAATTGTTTTTTCAAGAAGAAATCTGCTCACTTACTTCTTCAGAATTTTTTGAAGACCGGGAACACACTCTTGTTGAGGTACATTATGAAAAGAGATCAGATTCAAGAGAAAAAGATAACTTGTTTATTCTAGATCAACAAGAGGTAAATTTTATTGATTTTAAAGATTCCTTCGACAATCTTTTGCAAGCACTGGAGAAGATAAATTTTGTCTCGTTTGTCAGCATAAGTCTTGGTTTCAGTTTTTATTGTGAGTTGCCTACATGTACATCATTCTGCCTGCTCGAGGAAAGTGAGAGTAGAATTCAAGAAAATAACCATCTGTTGGATTGGTTACACTGGAAGGATCACTTCACATAATTGTATATATGTCTTCAGTAGGCCGGTGGTTGTCATCAGGATTTCAGGACCTCAGGTTTTGAGTCGGTTTTAAGTCAGTTTATTGTGTCAAGTTTCTTTTAGTATTCAATTTGGTTTTTAGCTATTAACTCCATTGCCTAATGAAATAAGAACTTGGTCTACGGTGTGCTTGGCACCTCCAAGGAGCTACCATCCCCAGCTGGAGCCAATGTTAGTGTCAGTATTTTCATACTTCCACCCTGGATCAAAACACATTTGCATGTGCATCTTAGGTGTCTCATACTGAATAAATTTTTCATCATTCCATTAGGTCATGACTTAAAATTGTTCCATTGGTGGTTTTCCTTGCCAATAAACTCCACTCTCCCTCCAAAATTCATATTTATGACTCATTCCCATGTCCCCTTGAGCATAATAACACTTATGGAAATGCTCGTTTCACCTGAAAGTATTTTAAGTCAAAATCTCAATCAAAGTCAGGTCAAAAGCAGTCCGATTAGGTCATTAGGGTTTTGCATTTTTTAAGGTAATTCCTTCATTCCGATAAGGTTAGCATATACATGAGAGGGATTAAACAAGATCATCATGATGGTTTTATTATACTTTAAAGGTTGTATTTTCAATTTGAAGACTTTTTTTTATCAAAATGCCATTTTGATAGAAAAGTCACCTATGTAAGTTTATTTTAATTTTTTCTAAATGTAATTTCATGTTATTATATGTAATTAATAAAATCCCAAAGCTGTCAAAGTAATTATGTCAAGCCTCTGTGAGCAAAATAAAAAGGCAGCTCCAGGTTGATCAAGCTTGCAATGCAAAAAGAGTCAAAGAGTATGAGTGATAAAGGAAAAATACTTCAAACAGTAGAAAAGTGGGTATTTCAAAGTTAAATCAAAATCCACTTGGCTATAAAGCCTATCAAACATTCCAAATAAGCCATTGTTTCCTTTCAAAGTATTAGGAGTATTCAACAAAGAAGAATTTTTGAGTTTTGTGAGCAACTGAGGCCAAATTTCTCGGTGCTGCGCGTTTGAATCGACGTTATGCGCCTGCCCAGTAGCACTGCGCCCTTGCTAGGAGATCCCAGTATAAATTGTGAAGGCGCTGCGTGCTCAGACAGAGGCGCTGCACGTTTGGATAGGCATTGCGCACTTAGACAGTGGCACTATGCGCCTGCACAGTGAAGACTTGTGAGGGTTGTATCACTTCAAAACACTTCAAATCACTTCCAAAATTCTCCTAAAATCCTCCAATATCCCTAAAGAAGTAAGTACATATCATATACCTTGTTTCTAAGTTATTTTATGGCTCTTGAATGAATTTAGATGAAACCCCAATCTCAGTTTATGGTCATTGTTCATACACTTGGTTCATCTCCTAAAACATATATCAGTCACATGCAGGGTAATTTTCATTGAACTAGGGTTTTCATTGACCTATTTTTACCATTCACTTCATTCCTTTCATTCATTCACTTCACCTTTTCAAGCTAGCGAGCTCATCCCCTTCCCCTTCATCTCATTCCATTTGTATCCTAGGGTTTCATAAGTCAGAGTTTAAAATGTATGAAGAAGAAGATAGTGGTGTTGCTGAGGTACAAATGGCAAGAAGAAATGATCACAAAGGAGGGAAAATTAACAGGTTTGAACCCATAACCACAAGGGAACTCATGGCCTCTCCTCTCACTGTGTCTCGTTTCAAGCATGTGGGTCGTTTTGAGTTTTGTGAGAGAGTGCAGCAAATCCAAAATCACCCGGAATTAACAAGACTGTTCATCACTAATTTACATGACAAACATGTCATTACTGCTGGGGTTACCTTTGACATATCCACCAATGCCATTGCAGCTGCTACAGGGATCCCTAGTGTAGGAGAGAGGTGGTTTAAAAAATCAAACTTGAAGATGAGCTATTATGAACCATACCTAAAACCTAGGTACAAGGATGACAAGAAATCAATTTTCCCTTTATCTCATCTCCTTGACTGGTATACCCCTAGGATGAAAATAATGATGAAGTATTTCACTTGTGAGGGGAGGTTTACCCGACTCTACTCATACCACATCTGAATCGTCATGCATTTCACTAGAGTTAGAATGCTACACTTACCTTAATATATTTTCCGCAACATTGACAAGATGGGATATATTGTGCAAAAGAGGGATCAAAATAGTAAAATTCAGATTCTTTTTCACCATTCACTCATCAAAATGGTGGTCACACATAAGCTTCAACATAAAAACATTTCATGGGATGGATTAATTTCAAATGAGGTTTTCACTAACCCACCTAGACATCATGAGCAGGATATCCCTTCATCGTCTCATCCTCCTGTATCCACTTCTCCATCACATCCCGCTGTTCATATATCACCACCCACTGACATCCATTCACCTCATGTTGATCCTACCTCATCACCTTTATCACATCATGATACCAGAGCATCAAGCAGTGAAAGACACATTGAGGAAGACTGCACTAAAATGACTGATATTGAGCCTTTTCCTAAGACATACCAGAGAGGCCACATGCATGTGTTTGCTTCACATGGTGTGAAAGGGGCCATGCCTTCTTCATCAGCAAAATAGGTAAATAAGGGCAAGGAAAAGGCTACAGAGCCTATCATTTTTGAGCAGGAGGACAGACATGAAACTAAGCAGGAGTTTCAGTTAATTGAGATTGATGAGGAGGATGAGGATAGAGCCACCAATGCAGTCATCAGAGGCAAAGAGGCCAATATTAGTGATATTCAAGCTAATCTTGGTAGAGCACAATACGTTATTGACTTTCTTGAGCTACAGAATCAGCAGCTGAAGACTAAGCAAACCATTAGTGAGGTCAAGACAATCAGAGCTCAAAGAGAGGCAGGAAAGGCCAAGGCCTTGCTGGAGGAAACCTTGGGTAGATGTGATGATAGTGATAATGAATAAAATCATCTTCCGAGATGGAGACCGAGGACAATTGGGCTAAAGAGGGCTTTAGCTCGGGAAAGGCAGAAAGAGGCTGAATTGGCAGAGCAGCTCACTCCAAGTGAGCTAATTTCCATAGAGATTAGCAGAGACAGAGAGTCTTGGCTTGAGAGAGCTAATTTTCATCTGGAGGGCCTGCTAGAGAAGGCAAAGAAAGACATTGACATTCAGAGGATGATGGAAAAACACTATGCCATGAGAAACAAGATTGCAAGGGCCAAGCTCAAACGAGCCCATTCAAAGATTCGGGCTTTGACCAAGCCAAAGGAGAAGGAGAAGTTGAAAATTATTACTGAGGTGTCTCTCTATGCCTCTAACCCCTAAATCAGCAAGAAAATTCACAATTTTTGCACATGTGGCATTCTTATGCGAATTTTGATTTTTGGATAGCTTAGTACACAAAAAATTTTCTAAACGTGCAGCGCCACTGGCGTTGCACTCTTTTTTGGGGCATCCAATTGGAAAATGGTTAGCATCCTCATGTTCATAATGATGAGTACATCAACCTCAGCAAGTTTCAAGAGATTTGGAGTATAGCTGGTCCCTCAAAGAGGCAAAAAACCACCAAAAAATCATGTTTCTGCCCTCTTTTTGACCCTGGCACTGCACGTTTACCAGTCTTCGGACAACATGTTTTTGACAGGGCAGATGGACACCATTTTTGAAACTGGAGGCCTATTTGGAAACTATACTCAGATACCTTTCCAATGAGCTATCTTGGAGCTGATTTGGAAAAGGGGAAGGCCTCCAAAAGTGGCTTACAAAACAGGTCAATTTTCTATCATGGCGCTGCGAGTTTACTAGGAAATTTACATTTTCACCAGTTTCATAAAATTTTGAAGTTTCACTTCTGTTTTACATTTTACTTGGGTAAATGAAAAAAATTTCCAATGTAAATGTCATATTTTAATTTTACCTAAGGTATATACATTAGGTAAATCTTTAGTTGAAGTGAAATGTATTTGTTTTTAAAGATAGGAATGAGTCACTTTCCTCATCCTAGACTCTAGCTTTCAGTTCAGCTTTTGATGTACCAACTCCCTCGCCTCATGAATTCGACCCCTGAGGATGAGAGGAAGTGGCTTTGAGGTCTATAAGGTGTAGTTTTTCAGTCATTGTAATGGTTGGCATCAGTTTAAGAGATTGTATTGATCAAGTATCATTTTGGCTTGGACATTAATGGAAAATTGCAGCTATTTTTCGTGGGAGCCATGTGGTATGAATTTTAGACATTGTTTCCTCTCTATTATCAAATTGTTAGAATGTATTGTTAATTCATAAACCATTTCATGTCTATAATATACTAGATCTCAAGTTTGAAAGGCAGAATCCGTATTCATTTATGCTCTGTTTTGGGAAATTTAGTATAATGTGTTCATTCTCTCTAGTTAGGGAAAATACATGCCAGATGCTTTCCCTAGCTCCTCACCAGTCTATTCATCTCATTTTATTCACTTTTGGATGTTTAAACCTTCTACCTACCTTGCCCCTTGGAACCCCTGCAAATTTTGATTTAATTTCCTTGCCTTAGCTGTTTGGCTCCTCCTGATCTAGCAAACCCTACAAAAATCAAAATCAAAACCTCTTGTACTCCTTAGCTAGCCTAAACTATTTTTCATCCATCCCTCTTGGCTATGATTCTATCGATATATGCCTCTCTGACTTGTTAGGGCTAGATACCAAGTCTAAAGTTTGGTTTGAGTTTACCTCGGGATTGCCTTCTCGACCTTGAGGTTCAATCCGAGTGATAACACCACTTTTGAATGAGGAGCATCCGACAAAACATTATTAAGGACCCCAGACTGAGAATAGATCAGTTCTAACTGCTGAGCCCTAAAAATAGTTATTTCCTTAGAGAATACCCCAGAAAGGGATACATCCTTCGAGATTTATGGCTGTAACGATTTAAGAAACCATTTGATAAGGAACTCATTCAAAATTTGGGCTTTGATGAGCCTCTTCCTTCCAATCCATTCATGAATATGATAAAAAATGTGTGTTGCCTTGTCCAGCTAGAAATTGGTTAGGAGATCAGTCCTGACAGCATAATGAACAGGCAACTATAAATGGTTCAGAAACATAGTAGCCAACTCGCCAAAAGTATCAAAATTTCCCTCTATCAGCTCAATGTACCATTTTACAGTGTTTCTAGTTAGGGTGCATTGAAATAGCCTCAACCTAATCGAATCGTCGATAAGGGATATCGATGAACACCAAAGTGGAAAGTGGTAACATGGTCAGCCAGATCCTCACGGGTCTTCCCTTCAAATTTTGGAATATATGAGGGAATTTTAGTAGGGACTGGAGGCCAACTCGGGTTATATCGAATAGGATAATTTGTCAATTTTGATAAATCTGGAAAGTTTAAAGTTGCCAAGAAAGGTAAGCGCGAAGGATCTTGAGATTTCCATCTGCCAAAGGAAGGATTCCCAACATTTTGAAAAGAATACCTTGGATTTGTTGAGGCACTAGGTTGCCAGAGATTTTTTGTAGAAAAGGATGAGCCATAATAAAAACCTTGTGGCCCAGAAGCATTCGGAGAAGGACCCCCTCCCATCGTAGGATTACCACAAACATGGATATTTCCTCCAAGAAAAGTGTTAAATGAAGAAGAAACCCCTTGGTAAGGGTTCCAAGCATTGGCGAATGGAGAGAAACCCTGAGAAGCACCTACAGAAGGGAAAGCTACATCCCTTGCTGACTAGAGAAAAATTGATTCCCAACTCCCAACCCTGTAAAAGAAGGGTTCCAGCCTTGAAAAAAATTAGAGATTTGAGCTCCGAGGAAAGGATTAAAACCTTGAATTTGAGAGGTAAAAGGAAAAGATCCTAAGGAAGTGTTCGAATGAGGAACGTGACCACTCCTGAAGGGGAAACCCTAAAAATAAGCTGACCCAATAGCCATAGAAGGCATTGGTGCGGAGACAATAGAAGCAGAAGTGAAGGAAACACACTAGATGGATTTCCAAAAGAGAAGGGACCAGAATGGGAAGAAAATGCTTGGGTGTCCCCACTCGTAGATGGAATAGAGGTAGAGCCAAACATAGAAGCACTGGTAGTGATAGTTGAAATAGAAATAGTACCCCCTCCTTCAACTAAAAGAGGGGTATGCTCACTTGTAGTGCTCATAGCCGAAGTTTTGTTCCCAGTCGTGGCCATCTAAAGAAAGGGATAAGGATGGGGGCTAGCTGGTCTCTAAGACGCAGGCCCAATGTAAAAAAGAACGTCCTAAAAACTGGCTGGAAGAGGAGAGAAAGGAGTACCTGGAGGTTTAGGAACCTTTTTCAACTTCAAATTCTTCTGCTGGAAACAAGACTCTATAGATGAGAGGAGTACTCCTCTCTATAATACCACTAATATTAGGACCACCTGCAGAAATAACAACTCTAATCGGAGGATCACTCTCCTATGCGCTCGCAACTACTAGATGAAAATCACCAGCATAATTTCTCTTACGCCTTCTTGAAGAAGGCTTGACACTCGCATGAGAAAGCCCACGAAGCCTCCTCGATCGATGAGGCGATCGGTCAACCACTTTTAATAATTATGAGATTAATTAGACTCAAAAAATTAAGTAGTTATGGAAATCTATGAGCAAAGAGCACACTCTATCAAAAGTACCTAAGATACAACAATCAAGCAGCCTTTAGGTATTTCCGCTCCAGGTGATTAAGACCGAACGCCAAAATAAAATAAAGCGAATAAAATGACCTTTCGAAAATAGTCTGGGGTAATTATGCCCCAGGCCTACTAGCGAAGGTAACAGAAACAATTACGCTGACCTCCTAACACAAGCCTTTGCCGGTGCATGTACCCGAGCTTCGCAAGGGCACCCTTTATAAGTATTAATGAAAGTGATACAACCACTACAAGAAAAAAGGAAATTGGCGAGGGGGGAGAACTGTCACCATAAGCTCATTGGTGACAGTCAAAAGAGCCTTCGTCACCAAAAACTGAACGTCACCAAAGTTGGTGTCACCGAAAGTATAGGTGTTGTGGTGAAATTCAAGGTTCGTCACCAATAATGATTTATAATGATGGATAATGACCATCACCATTTCATATGAGCAATGGTGACGGACAATAGCCTTCGTCACCAAAAAATTGAACGTCACCAAAGGTGGCGTCACCGAAAGTATGTGTTGTGGTGACATTCAAGGTCCATCATGAATATTGATTATAATGATGGATAGTGACCATCACCATTTCATATGAACAACAACGATTTATTATGATGGACCTTTCATGGTCGTCATTATTGGTGCATATATATGGCAACGTTCGTTGACCGTCACCATTTCATATTTGGTGAGGGTCAAAAAATTTCATGATAAGCTCATTGGTGACTTCAAGGTCCATCACGAATAATGACTATAATGACAAACAATGACCCTTGCCATTTCATATCAACAACAACGATTTATGATGACAGACCTTTCATGGTCGTCATTATTGATGCGTATATATGGTGACGTTCATTGACCATCACCATTTCATATTTTGGTGAGGGTTGAAAAATGTCACCACAAACTCATTGGTGATGGTCAAAAGAGCCTCTGTTACCAAAAATTAATTGCTGCCATTCAATATGAATATTAGGGCACGATGGAATCGAACCACCAACCTTATGCTTGTAAAGCAAGTGCTTTTCCATTGAGCTAGCACCCTTTAAAGAATTACACATTTAAAAATTATATTTTGAAACTTCATAGATTGTAAATTCTACAACTTTCAATAAAATTTAAGTCTCTACAATCTTTTATTAAACAAACACAACATCATCGAAGCTGCAGGTCCCTACCTAATGGTTATGGAAGTTATGAAAAGTGGGTGGAGGGAAAAATAGTTACGCATAAGAGACTCAATATGTTAAGTTGAATACTCGATTAGAATTTGAAACTCTGAAGTCATACATAGCCTAGAAATGACCTATAACTCGCAAATGCACCAAATATTGCAAAGGAAATGTCATAAATGGATAGCATATGGAAGAAGAGCATTGATGAAGAAAAATGCAATATGTTACAAGTTCAATGGAAAAAAAATCTCAATGTTGTTGTTGTTAGGTGACTTTTTATAATTGGGACCTTTGTCTTTCCTTTATCATGTAAATATTCAAATTAAAAATTAGAAATTTTAGATATTTGAATGATATCTAAACTTTTGTGCAAATGTAACATGAATCTCTTGGGAACCACAAGGAAAAAAGAAGAAGTAAAAAAAATAAACAAATAAATAAATATATATATATATATATATATATATATATATATATATATATATATATATATATATATATATATATATATATATATATATATATATATATATATATATATATATATATATATCCCCTTCACATAAAGGAACTTGTGATTTGGAATTTCACAAGCCCGCACTCAAAACATAACAACAACCAACAAATAAAAAAATTTGAAACTTATCATAGTAAGAGTATCTATTTTCAGCAGTGAACAGTAAACAATAACACAGTAATTAGTTCACTTTAAGATTGCAAAACATTGAAAAAAAAACAATTTGTTCAATTATCTTCCAGTACAAAATGGACTTAAGTCTGATGAAGCAAAATAGTTGATACTAAATCACAAATAGAAATGACCAACAACAATGTAAATTTTGTTTTTTCAAGAACACATGCCATCACTACATTCCATGTCCAGACATCCATATTTTTCAGTATCTAACCTCTTTTGTAGGAAAACCAAGTGAATAGATTTCATAAGTTTGAACTAGAAAATACATAAAACATGGAGCTGATGAATTTTAAAGATGGAGCTAAAAACTAACCTTTGACTCATTTTCATCTCTGCATATTTGCATCTAGGGGATGGTGCCTTTCTCATTGTGTTGGAGAAGAAAAAGACGACAAATCTAATTTTTTGTTTAGTCTTCATTTTCCTTGCATGTATATTGGGGTGTTTGTTTAATTTTTAGTTCAAAGGCATATGGGTCATCATCTAGGGTAGACACTTTAATTGCTCCTTAAGTGTGGATGAACTAGAATGCTCAGATGAGCCAAAAATTGTGTCGTCTCTGGCTTTAGGACCACCTTTTGCCCCTGTTGTAGGGGTCTTAATCCCCATAACCTGCTTTTTCCATTTACCCACAACATGCTCCTTGCTTCGTGAATTATTTTTCTTTCTGCTATGTGGAGTGTTTTTATTTCACTGGAGTTTGGAAACTATTATGATTAGATTGAACATGCTACATAAGACATGCACGACGACTACTAGGCATATTACTCAATACTTTATTAATAGAACTAGGGGTAACTTGTAAACATATCATATTTGAATTTAGTAGATTTATAGAATCAATTTTCATTGGCTTTCTTTTATCCCCCGATGTTTTAGTTTCTTTGAAGACTTCGGAATGTCCTCATCTCCCTTGATCATCAATTTCTCTAAGTCTGTTGGTGTTTTATCATCTGTCTGTGTTTTGCAAATACCTAAATATGATTTTGTCGAGGCCCTTTTCTCATTCACTAAATAATTTTTTGTAGTACTTTTGCCAACTACTAATGAACTTGAAGATAAAATGGGTTTTACAACACAATTTTTTTTAGTTGAGAAACATGGAGACACGGGAATACTGTGCATATCTATTGTAGGAGAGGACATATTTCTAGAGTTTAACACCTTATCTTGCTGAGGTGTTCCGATGACTTCACTTGGACATAAATAAATAGCTTCACCTTCATTCTTGAGTTGATTTTGTTTATTTTAATTTGATTTGTGACATTATTTATCTTACAAGGAATCAGAATCATCATTGGTATTAAATTAATCCAAAACAAACTTTGGAGATCCCACTAACATCTGCGTTTTTGTTTCCATGCTTGAAAACCATGGAGATCCCTCTTGATAGTAGAATAAGATGTGTGCCTGCTGCTCAAGAACACATTCCTTATTAACTATTGTTACCTGACAGAAACCAAAGAGACAAGACAACATTAGTGTACGCAAAATTCCCTACCGAAATATAATCATAACTTAGCTAAGAAGTCTAAAAGATATTCTTAATTAATAAAATTTGTATTTGGAAATCATGTTTCTTCAAACTTAAAAAAGGCTACGTTGTACAACACTTCTGTCTATTTATCCAGGCAATTATATCATAGCATATGTCACACAGTAGCAATCTACGATACCTAAAGTAAAAAGAGAAATTTGCTCAAGAAATAGATTTAGAAAAGTGCTTTGAAAACTATATGTTTGTCATCGAAGCTTTAATTAGTTTTACAGCAAACTAGTTGTAGTTTGAAAATCAAAATCATTCATAAGAAAATAAAAAGACAATGGCCAGAGTCGCTATTCATAAAAATAAAGCTAGATTTACTATTACCATTGCAGATAACTAAAATTTGGGCGGTGGTCTAGCAGTTAGAGCTGGTTAGCAGGGAAGACTCGTCAATACCATCATTTTTTTCCACGGTTTGTCTTGTCTCTAGATCTAGATCAGATAGCTTTCTATTCTTAAGTTTTACCTTTCAAGTATTGATTTCTAGATAACCCTTTAAAACACAATTCTACTACTCCATTTGATTTTGTTTTGTCAAGAGAATTGACAAGACCTTCCCATCCTCTTTTACATCAATCAATAACAATCCATCAATTATATAAATAATATCAAATACACAACAAAATCCAAAGATGCACTTGATGTATACCTATGTTCCAAGACTCATCTGACCTTAATTGTGCAAAGAGCTCACCCTGAAAATATAAAATCCACGTGGGATTTACAAAACCTTTTTAAATCAAGCTCCCAATAAACCAATCAAAATATGAACACTCTTTTAATCAATATAATCTCTGACTTAAAATAAAAGTGGCCTGGAATTGAATGTTATATCAACCATGTCAAGTAATTGACATCGAGTGAGAAACGCAGGCCATGCATATTGAATTAGTGAAATAATTGATTTGATAAAGTTCAAAATCAACCAGATGACTTACAGCTAAGAAACACAAGTAAATGACTTACAACTAAGACATGAGGTTGCCCTTTCAAACCCGTCATTAAATAACTCTTCTTTATGTCATAGACCATTAAAATTTTTCTGGTACTAGGTGGAAGTGGTATTGTAACATTAACCTCTGATAGAGTCTCCTACACCATATCCTACCGTGATTTATACTCCCATGGGCCAAAATATGCATTTTGTAAGACCAAATTTTCTTTCTACCTATTGTTTTCATAGTGCCAAAATGTTCACTTGCATTAAAAATTGCATGCCATATACTTAATTTCAAACCTGATGGATGATAAGGAAAAGGGGTTGTCCTATTTGCCATGAAACATCATATTCCATACATAAAATGCACCCCAAGGTGTTAAAATTGAATGCCAAGTGGAAAAACTACATTTCTTGGATTAAAATCTGTTTTACAACCTGATTGCATACAACCTCATGCAGATGTACCAATGGAGAAGTCATAAAATATAGTGCTACATTATTTCTCCTTGTGCGTCTTCCTACACTTCCATAATTCTAGTTTACACCTTCAAGTGAAATGTGAGAGGACTAAGTCTACCAAAACAATTTCACTAATTTACCTCGTCTCTTGCTAAGTGCAAGTAGTCTTTAGTAACATGCATGTCAAGGGCTCACTAAAGATCAAAATTGTGATTTTCAGATTTATGTGCAGTTCTTAGAACATTATTGATATTTTTACATCGTTAGAGTTTCACTTCCAATCCAAGAAGCCACTACTATGCAAAAATATTGTGAAACTGCCAAATTCCACAACATGACAAATTAGGCTACGGGTTCCTTCTGAATTTCATATGCTAGAACATAAAGAACATATGGTGAAATATAGAGGTTGATAGCTAGATTATCTTATGGTCTACAAGCCTACACAATCAAATTCCCAAGAACAATCTCCAAGTGTTAGTTATTAAGCATCAACCATAGAATTTTTTTTGGTTTGGCACTTTTCTCCAACTTTAGAAACACATACTTGAAATAAATTGCATACCTTGTTCTCATCATAAATCGAAATTCCAATTCTTGAAGTATATGGTCTACTCAAGAAACCAAACACAAATAAAAGAGGAAGGTTTACATGGAATCAATTGTTTTAGAATTAATTATCTTGTTTGCAACCATGTCATTACCTCAACAACAAAGCCAGCCCGGATCTTGTCACTGTGAGCTTCCATGACTCCCTTTAAAATCATAAGCCCCAAGCCTCAAATGATGTTAGCTATTTCAAGGAATATCCCCCGCTCCTGACAAAGTATCTACTATATTGGTGAAAACCAACAGAAGATAGGTTGATTTCTCTTGAAGAATATGTATGAAAATAGCCACAGATGAAGTTGTAGATCCATGGTTTCTTAGAGCTTCAGAGAGGGCTATTACAAACCAAAATCCAAGTGCATTATTTCAGAGCATTCTTACCAAGTAAAAGGTCCAAGTTAGAGAGCTCAATTCTCTCTAAATATTTATGGTCCGAGAGTGCTACCACACAACAAATTTTTTTCTTTGTTATTTCTTTCATCTAGATTAAGGTGTTGTATATTTTGTTGTATTTTGCTGAGATGCATTTCTTTCTCTTGAACCGAAGTATTTTGGGGACATCCTCAAGCATTAAAATTGGGTTATGGTCATTGTTAAGGTAGACGAATAAAGTCTCTTGAACATCCCTCATCAGGGCACCAATTACAGAACATCGATGTTTTACAGACCTAAGTCACGACATAATTCTCTTATTCACAGGAATCTATTCTGCAAGGTGAAGAATGAAGTTGGTGACCTACGTCTGTGGATTTGAACCTGAGAATATACCATAGGTCACAAGATCATTACAAAAGCCAAGTCTCATCTTCTATAGGTTCAACACCAGACTATATATGACATCACTCTTGTGTGGTTGTGACAATTCTTCTGTATTGTATGGGTAGCAAAGAGTTTAGGGAACAAATTTTGAAAAGATCTTGAAGGCTCAGGCCACTAAAGGACATTCTCCAAGATCTATTTTCATTTCAGAAATTTTGATTGAGAAGCAGCATGGAAAGTGAGTATTTGCCTACAAAAGAGCAAGAGACTTGTTGAAGTCATTATCTTTAAATTTGAACAAACAATTCCTGAAGAAAGTTATAATGCACTTTTGGTAGAAGACAAAATTGAAGGCTCATCACAATGTTTGTATGTGTATCCCTGATACAGCCTAAAGGATAGTTACAATATTATAAATGACAGGGCTTCTTCAATATTTGTTGTGTTACTACAACAAGTCAAGCATCCTTTCATAGTAGTATGGAAAGAAAAAATTCACCATGGCCCTACATCAATCAATTTGACACATAACCATTGTAATAATAACATTTTGTATGACATTTATCCCAAAGTTTTCCACGATAGTACACCTGTGAGCCTAACTGAAGAACACGTGCAGTAAGGAAGTACTGAAAATCACTCAGTTTTGCTAAGCACAGAGGTCTTCTAGAGTTTGATATTGAATAAATACATGAAGGGATCCTAAAAGCATCAACCAACCTAATCCTTGTGATAGCAAGATGCTTGAAGTGTAATTATCATTAACACATACAGAGCAAAGTATAGTAGGCAAGTTTTTTCAGGTGTTTTTGATCTATATATGATTCTAGACCAAGAGCCTTAAAGTTTAGAGATGCTAGAATAATCAATAAGACAATATCTTTGTATTTAATACAACGTAATATCACGAATTGGGATGAACAGTAATAGAAGTGAAAATAGACAAAAAAACTATGGCAATAGAAAATAAATCATCAAAACACGCAAACTGGAGCCAAAAACAACTACTGAGCCATTTTATTAAAATACTTAAGATGAAAAATAAGTACAACAATGCTAAAAAAGATAGCACTCTAGCCGACTAAGCTGGATAGAATAGCCCTCAGATTCTCCAACCCAAAACACTACACTATTGCTACTCTGTTGGACTCTCTCTCTACGTTGCCGTGTTGGAAATGTTGTTGCTGGCTGACTTCGGACTGTCAGTTGGGCTGCTTCTAATGCTCAGAAAATTCTAGGAATTTGGGAAGGTAATCCTTGCCCAAAACCCAAAAAACCCAGAAATGGTTTCCTCTAATTCCAACCTTAAAAATCTGATCCTTTTTCCCCTAGCGCCTCTAGTTGCTAACTGAGTAGGGACTGCGTAAATGAGTTGATCTGCTGCTCAGAAATTTCAATATTTTAACCACGGACTCTACTCAAAAAACCCATAAGAAACCCATAAAGGGTTCGTTCTAGTTTTGACTTCAGAAAATTGGCCCTCTTGGGTTTGGCTCACTCAACTGCTGGGAAATTTGAAATCCTGGCTAGAAATTCTCGTAGATGTATCCAAAATTCTGCCAAAATCCCTGATAAGAGGTGGCTAGCTTCCCCTCCAAATCCTCTAGCTGAACTCCTCTTCCCTCCCACACTGTCGGTAGTTCCTCTCCACTGTATTGCGTAATTACTGCGCGGTCTCTGCTACCTCTACTATCCTAAAGGGACTGCTCTTTGCTGCATTTACGCAGTCCTAAAGGGACTACACACTCCTATTGCTATTGGTGTTTCAATCCCTCACCAAAGGGTGGAACTCCTCTCCTAAGCGGGCACTCGAAGTCCCCCGAGGATGAGGTTGGGATATCCGCTCGGAGACTCCTCTCCTAAGCGGGCACTTGAAGTCCCTGGAGGATGAGGTTGGGATCTCCGCTCGGAGACACCCATGTGATAAACAACACTGCAAAATTGGCTAAACAACTCAAGCATACTCTAGTCAAAATGACAAGAAGAAGTTTGTTGAATGAATGAATGCTGTCTATGGCTACCCTCACCCCCTTCTTATTCTTGTGAAACCTTAACAACCTTGCTAAAACCCCATGACCCTGCTTGACGCTGTTATCTCCGCCCGAAAACCTGCATCGCAATAGTTCAAAATTCAAATTTAAGCAATCGGGCCGATCCTTTAAGATTTTGGCTCCCTTCCGCTCCGACCTACATATGACCCAGGTCAGAGAACCACAGTTCAAAGCAAGAAGGGGCATACTGTTTGAACAATCGGACGCAATAATGGCCATCCGATCTAGCTCAAATCGACGGTGCGGCAATTAACATATATGGTGGGTCCGCGCGCAGTCGATCGGCGATTTTCTTTGCTCCACCACTTTATTTCCCTCCGACGCAAGCACAGCCGTCGATCTTGTTTCAAGATCAGATGGCCCTGGGTTGATCGCAGCCCTGTTTTCAATCGCAATCGGAATATAAAAGATGTGCCACTCCCGCTCTACCCACTCTGCTTTCCGATTCCGATTGCCGATTCGGGTCCCACCTCCTGTGGCCATGTCATCATGTTTCACAAGCGTACGCTGCATCCTTCCTCCACCATTCATGTGTCCTGATAACGTGTCATGGTTTATGAACCTTTAGCCCGTTTATTCATTGTCGCCCCATTGATTTCTGCCTCGTCACTCTCCGTTTCTCCATTGTGTTCATGTGTTTCCTGTCACTCTGCGTCCTCTCAATGTCTTGCCTAAAATGTATCACCGACTTCATGGCCGCTGTTGTAACCACACTCCATATCGCCGAGTCGTTTTTCTCTAATGATTTGTGGGTTTTGCAGGTCTTCATTTGGCTTTGTTGGCGCTTTAATTTTCCGTCTCAATTGAAAAATCTAGAGCATAACCAAAGGACAGATCATACTGGCAGCAATTAAAGGAAGGAGCCGAGAGTAGGTGGAAGAGGTGACCACCATTAAAGAAGACAGGGATATGAACCCTCAAAACTCTCCAGATGCGTCCGCCCCACATTAAAGATCCAAGATTCAAATCCATAGCCGAAAGCCGAGAGTACAGTACCTAGATCCAGATTGTTCCAAATCTCTTACGGCAGCAGATTTTCTTTCAGCCGCGGGCGACAAATTGTATATATTTTATTTCTCCCGTCTTGTATATAAGGAGATTTTATCTCCCAGCATTTATTTCTTAAACAGGATGTTCAGTACCATCATTTATAGCCAGTCATTCATAAGAGATGGCGTGAATGTCTTCCGCCATTGGGTTTCAAACTGAGTCATTAATTGTGCCTCGTTTTCCTCCTCCTCGGGAAGTTTCTGTCTTCTCTATAAATACTCAAAAATAAGACATTGTAGAGGTTCCAGATTTCTGTCAGCAAACTGTGCAGCGAGAAGACTACTGTATTCATCTTGTAACATTTCTGTATGAAGTTTCAGAGCCCGTAGGGTCTCAGTGAGGAGGGGTTATGACTGTATTGAGGATTCTGGTCTTTGGTATATCACAGTATGTAACTTTTCTTATGTGTTAATATATCATCTCTTTTCATGCAAAGTTTCTTCTTGTATCATGTTCTAGAATGCGAGTGGCTCACTAGTTTGCAGTAAGGATTCATCTTAAGTGGTGCCCTTTCTGGAATTAGTCAAGCGCTTTAAATAGGCCTAGAAGTGATATGCTGTTCCATGTTCACTCTTTTCATAATTTCTGCTATATTAGTGGCTTAAGGATTCGTAAATTAGTGCGCCCTTCTGCCAGTAATATCTTCTTATGTTTCCTCACTGCCTGCACTTCTTGATATTTGATTTCTGTGGTATATTATATGAATCGGCCCTCTTTACAGTAAGCGGTCTCTTAATTGTCTGATACTTTCATGCTGAAGTTTTACATGATGTCTTCACATTACTCCTATCCTTGTATCAGCCTCTGAGAGAGAAATTGGACCAATTCAATCTAATTTAATTTCCTTGTTTAGAACAAGAGATAGTAAGTGAGTCTCTTGGAATGACAACCCAAACTATAAAGGACTCCTTGCTATATTAAGATGTCCTAGGCACTGGTCTATGGCAACTCTAGACTGTCTCTAGGAGGGTGACAAAAATCATCCACAACATCTTTCTGGCGTCGTTGCCG
>CM076581.1:1291950035-1292067981 GCA_034641835.2 Pinus albicaulis | reverse complement strand
CCAAGCTTACTGTACCAGGTTCAACAGTGTATATAACTCCCTCCCACCTCTTTTCAAACCTCCACTTGGTTTAGCTTTGGAAAAATTCCCTGAGGGGTTTGATCCGGACATGACATATCACTTAAGAGATAAGGATCCCCCTACCTTGGAAGAAATGCAACAAATATCCATAAAGCAGATGCCAACTTAGCTGAAAAAAGAGCTAGAACTAGATCAGAAAGAAAGGTCACATATAGAGATGAGGTTTCTACTTCATCACCTTCCCTAGATCCCAGAATAGATGACTTAGTCAAATCCATGGCTAAAATGTGGGAAAAGATCAATGAAAAAGCTCCTGTTAGAGATAACCAGCCAAACCCTCCAATCAGAAGCCGAAACCAAAACTTCAGGAGGGAACAGCCCCAAAACAGACCAAGGGATAATGACCAACAGATCAGGCCACCATTCAATGAAAACTATGTAGAAGAAGATGATAGGGACTCAGAACCTCTTGATGAACATCATTTAAACCTTATAGGGTCTGACAATGAAGGTGAGGTGTACCTCACCGAAGAGGAACAAGCCTTCTTTTCGCCTGATCAAGATGAGACCAATTATGAGGATCTTGATGACCCTGCCATAGAGTTTCAAAATGCTATTGAAGAAGCCCACAGGCAATATGACCTTAGAAGCGAAAGAAACCAAGATAATGTCAAGAGAGGTAACTCTGATACTGCTAAAGCTCCAGATACCATCCTCAAAAAAGCACCAAGCAGTGACAAAATCAAGGTTGAAAAGGCTGATCAAAGCCAAGCTAAAGTTACCCAAACTAGTCCTATCACATATACTCCTGATACTTCTACAAAGGTCACCAAAACAACTATGGCAAACAAAATCCCTAAACAAAGCCAACAAGCTCAGAACATAGACAAGGTCCCAGCTGAAAGAGCTGAAACAAACATATCTAAACTTCAAGTGCCTTTTAGCTTTGAAGGCGAAATCGCTAAAATCAAAATCACCATGCCTCTTACTGAACTCATTGCCCAAAACTCTTATAAATCCCAAGTACTAAAGGTATTAAATCTAGGAAATGATGCAAACACTGTTAATCTCACTAATGACATTCCTGAAGTATTGTTTGGACCAAAGGTAGAGGGAAAATTTCAAAAAGGAGCTACTCTTCCATTTTACATTAGCTTAAACATTCACGACCAAATCCTCCACAATGCCATGCTAGACTCCGGCGCATCTCATAATCTTATGCCGAAGGTAGTAATGGAAAGATTAGGCTTGGAAATCACAAGACCATACAAAGACTTGTATTCATTTGATTCAAGCAGAGTCCAATGCCTGGGTTTAATCAAAGACCTTTGCTTTAGTCTGGCCCAAATACCCGCGAAACATCTAATCATGGATATAGTAGTGGCAGACATTCCTCCCAAGTATGGGATGCTTCTATCTAGATCTTGGGGAGCCAAACTCCAAGGGAATATTCAACTGGACATGTCATATGCCACCATTCCTGTGTTTGGTCAGAATAGGATACTCTACCGTGAATCCCACATGAAATACATGATTAGCAGCCAAGATAGGCCGGATAACATTCCAATGTGTTCCTTGCGCTCCGACTTAAACTCTTTCATCATGCATATTGATGTAAACTTGGAGGAAGAATCAGAGGAAGCTGATATAGACTTAGATCCACCACATCAGTTATCCTTGGTGCCTTATGATGAGATGGACGCTCAAAACTACCATGATCATGAACAACTGTGTCTTGAGGAAAGTAAGTTTCCCCTCTCCAAAGTGGGGTTAGAGCAAGAAGCACAAACTCTCATGTACTATCAAGCAAATTGCTCTGGCTTTAATCAAACACCAACAGTAACTTGTGGAAATTTCTTCCGGGTAAAAGCTTTAGAAGACCTTCACATCATAAACCTATTTGGCACCCGGGAAAAAGGTAGTTTGATGTTTCTACCATACCTCAAAGATTTACCATCATGTGACCCTCCTACTGCAAATAAAACTTTGACTATAACCTCGGTAGCTCAACATCTTGAGAAAATGCCAAATAAACTTTTTATGAGCAAGGATGACAGTCATAATCCCGGCATACCTGAACTACTGAAATTGGCTCATATTTTGTCTTTTCATGAAGAACTTAGAAAGGCTAAAATCAGGAATCTCATGCAAAATACCAGTTTCTACAGGAAAAACAAGGGAAAACATTGTATCACTACCTTTTCCCCAAAGAACAACTTTAACAGAAACAAACACAGCGAACTGAAACAAACTGAAATGATCAAGGAGAGAAATAATGGCCATAGAATCTGCTTTGATTTCAAAAATAATACTGCATCTCCATATAACCAAAATCATGTTTGTTCTACTCAAGATCGTGATTTACCAAGTGAAAATGTTTCTAATGATGTACTGTTGCAAGATCATCTTTCAGATCATAATCATCAAATTCCTTTACAAAGTAGACAACTTAAAGATTTTTTCCAGTTTGCGGGAGGTAAATCTGATTTCAAGGTCAAAATTGCTAAACCACCCAATATCAGAAATCTGTTCATGAAAGCCATGTTCCCAGTGTTAAATTTCTGTGTTGTTACATACCTTGATGATGTCACTATCTATTTCAAGAATTATCAAGAATACATACATTACCTGAAGAAAGCATACAGCAAGGAAAGGAGTGGAAATCAGATATTCAGAAAGGTACAGAGGGAGGATACCGGGCTGTTTAGAGATTCTTGCATGAATCCCTATGTCATGTTAGAGAGAGAAAATTTCCCTAATTTTTCTTTTCAAGAGTTAAGTGGGCCTAGGGTGAGAGGAGATCCTTACGAGGATAAGATGCTGAAATTCCGTCATTTCCAAGATTTTTGAGTTTGAGACACTTTCAGTCATTGTACATACCATTGTTTAAAATATTGAAAAAATAGAAAAATCAAAAACAGTAAAAAGCATAAAAGAGGGCAAGTGAAGATAGAACCAAGGCCCCATGTTCCAAAAAATAGTCTTTCGGAAAGCGAGCAAGTCTAAATGCCGCTACTAGTGCTTCAATGTCTTGTTCAGCTATCTAGCCTAATCATAGCTGAGCATGTTTAAATTTATTTGTTGATAAGTTAGTGAGCGCCAAGATAGTCAACATTGTGTAAGATTGACTTATCACAGAGCTTAGATTAGGGAGAGATTCTGGTTCCACATGCTTAAAACAGAACCAAAGAGAGAAGCGAGGGATGAAAAACACATTGTACATCTTAGCCCCGCTTGTCCAGTTCCCTTTTATTGCAGAATAACATTTGTGTGCAGTTTGTCTTTTATGCCGCAAATGCATGACAAATCAGACTGCTTAATCCTGATTTGATCATTTTTAAATTTCATGTTGTAGATTAGAGAATGAAATCCTGTCAAACTGCTTAATCTTGACAGTCGATCTAGTTTTAGGTAGAAAAATGAAGGAGTTCATCAGCTTAATCTGAACTCCCGGCAGATATAAGAGTAGAAGTAGATAGTTTCATTTTGCAAAAAGAAAAATATGCATTGTCTAAAGGCTGCTAGTTCAAATGCGCCAAACAGAAGAAAAAATGTTAGGAAAGATAGTAGGGTAGGTAGAGGTATCATTGATGTTAACCATGCTGACACTTTTCAGAAATAACATCAAGAGAAGGGTAAATTTTGCACCAATGGATAAGGCACTGGTCTTCATAAGCCAAAAATCTGAATTCTGGACACCTCCTGACGAGGAGCTGCCCTCCCCAAATGGAGCCACTGTTAGCCATCAGTATTTTTTGCATGTTAGTGATGACTATATCTTCAGCTGAGTTTTCTAGAAACTGATTTCCTTATGTCAATATGTCATCCAGAAAACCCTCCCAAAACTTTTTTTTCGCCTTTCTACCTATTCAGTACACCCCTGGCAACATCAAAAAACTCCATATCACAATCCTATCTAGCTTCAGCCTTATTGACCTGCCCATCAGCTTTAAAAGGCAAATCCACATCTGTTTCAAAGGTCTCCCCTATGTTAGGAAGTGGCGTTTAGGACATTTCACCTTTGGCAATCATCAAAAAGCCAAAAAAGCCCTCATCTGCAGCAGACCTACCATGACTGATCCCTTAATTTGCAAATGAAGTTGACAAACAGCCTTAAGTCGCGCCACTCATATTCTCTAGGTCTCAGCACTGCATGAAGCCCAATCTCAAGCTGACTAGTAGGTTTTTCACTATGGTCTATGGTTCTACAAAGACAGGAAATATATTTCATCTCATGGAGTAATGTTTGAGTTTACAGTTAGAGGAACATCTGCTTCTAAGTGTATTATGAGCCTGAGATGAAGCTGCAAAACAAAGGTAACTCATCAGGACCTTACAGCTCTTTCCAGCATGAAAATCACAGTAAGAAAGGGTCGCCACTGTCTCAGCTAAATGGTAAATTGTCAAGGCCCAGAACCTCCTTCATTTACAAGCAGAGGGTTAGGGCGCCTCCTTCATACATAAGCAGAGGGCGCAGGCCAGAGTTGACTCAGAAGGCTGCAAAAGTCCAGGTTTGCCCTGACTGAAACAATGACACAATATCTTCAGGTTTCATGAATGTAATTGCTGACCATAACAGGATTATAATGGAAATATGATAAGCTCAAAGGAAAGGGGAGTTTGGCCTGATAAAAGAGATCATCTGAAACTTTCAAGTCAGGTGAATGGTTGAAACTCTAGAAGGCCTGTCATCAGTGAACTTTCCAAAGCATAAGGACCCTGTCTATCCACAAGATCAAACAGAACAGATGATAAACAATGCCATTACACAGGCAGGAGAAAGTTCTTGGTTTTTCAAGAAAGCAATGACCTTCATAGTCACAAAGAGCTTTGTCAATATCACAGGTCATGAGATGAACAAGCCAAGTGACAAATATCTCAGCAACCTTAGAACAGTGTCACTGTGGCTAGGTTTCCTTCAAAAAACACAGTGATGCTTGCAAATAGTGATGCCTAGATTGATGTTGTCCAAATGATTTACTTACCACCACATTGAGAGAAAGGCTGTGTCTGACATAGTGGTAAAAGGGGGCTTCTGATACTTTACCTGATGAAGAGCCTCCTCCATATATGAGCAGAGGGCCAAAATCGTTGCAGGCTGTTGAAAACTGGTGAGTCCAAAAGTGCAGGGAAAAGACACAAAGAAATTGAATGAAGGAAAGTGTTACTGTCTATGATATAAATGTATTGATCTCCCTCTTCAAAAAGCTATCTGTCAACAGTCCATCCAGTAGAGAGGAGAAAATATTGAACATATTGTATGCTTTGAATGCCAAAGGAGCATTTAACTTAAAAAGGGTTAAAGACATTCCATGACCACTTATCCAGAAATCAAAGGAAATCCTTCTGAGCAAACAAAGAAGTCTAGGGTGAAAGGATGCAACCTAAAAGTGTATTTACAGTCCAGAGAAAAACTTGTGAAACACCTAGAAGCAGCAATTTATCACTGGGAAAGTAAAACAGTGACCAAGGTTGAGTCATAAAATGCATGATGACAGGTATGCAATGCTATGAATAGACAAAGAGACAATTTTTGAGCATATGTGTGCCACTGATATCAAAAAAGAAGATTTTCTCCTTGAGGAAAGGGTCAAGCAGCAAAACAATATCATATGTCAAAAGTCCAAAAGAGGCGCCTTTCAAGAAGGGGTTTTTACAACTTTTCAAATATTTTTGGTGCATTATGAAATAGTCCTTCTTTGCTAAACAATCACCAAGAGAGGGAGGCAGTGAACATATGTCCAGTCATGAAATGGTGCTATTGACAAAAAGGGTTTTAATACTCTGATCAGAACAAAATAAAGACTGTGTGCCCAAAGGCCCTATTTTCATATTTTACAAGTTTGTTTTTCTGATGGAGAAGGCGAGTGGTATTTAACCTAATAAACAGGCAGAGGAAGTTGGTTGTGATAAATTATCACTGTTTATATGTCTTATGACAAACCACTTGTTACCATTCCAGAGAGCAGATGTAGCACAGGACTGTGTGGAAAAGGGATCTGCAGACAAGACCTTCTAAAAACTTTGCCACCAAGAAGATTTCCCCTTTTTAGGTTATTATTCACTGTGTTCCGAAGGTTTTTTCAGCCTGTAATCATTATTGATATAGTTTAAAAAGAAGAAGCCCACCTTTATTTTGAGGGAAAAAGAACACTGTATACTACTCCTGCAAACAGAGATTTGAAAACCCACTGTTTAAAAAACAAACAGAGTTTAAAGGTAATGTCAAATCCGAATGGGTAAGTAACCGTTGGAGAGTTGTGGTGATATAGTAGCGAAGGTAATTATGGTATAAATTTTCATTTTCAAAAATCTGAAGGGGAGTCTATTCGCATCCAGCATCAAACAAGCGAGAAAATTGGGCGAAATTTCTGAAATTTGCATTCAACAGTCGGCGCGACGGGCCTGGAAAGTGGCGCGACGTGCCTGGGCGTCGTTTTGCAAAGGCCTTCAACGTCGGCGCGACGTGCCTGTAGGCGGGCGCGACGTGCCTGTAGGTGGCCGCCCGACCGCACGACAACTCCACCCGACACTTTTCTCCGGCGCGACGGGTTTTGCTCCAAAGGTTGTCGCGCCAGTTTTGAAGGGTTCCGTTGCATTTTTAGCTCCCTCCAAGGGATTTCTTCTCAAAAACTCACAAGGTACTCTATCTCCTACCTTGAAAAACTAGAAAAATCAAGTTTAAAGCCTGTAGACCTCGGTTTGAAGCTGTACATAGTTAAAAGGGCAAAGTTTGTTGATGAGAAGCTGGAGGCAGGGTTGTTGGTGATTAGGCACGGTTGTTGATGATCAAGTTTAACATTTGAAGCCAGAAATACACAGTACACTCAGGAGCAAAGATTATTGATGGTTAGATTTTGACATTAAAGGCAGAGGTACCAAAGTGGTGTTGGTTTTTTAAAAAACTTCACAAATAAAAATGGCCACTGTCTAAAGTGCAGAGTGCTTAGTAATTGCAGTTGATATTAAGACAAGGGTACAGGTATTTGGGTGGCTCTCTTAAACTCACAAGAAAAGGAAGGTGTTTTCTAAAAACCATAGTGCATTGATATATCACCTAGCACAGTTCTGCTTTTCTTCCACTGAATGGTGTCATTTTGAAAAACTGTGGTTGTGATATGTTTAGAGGGAAGGCCATTTCTAAAGAACAAGGCACCAAAACACCTATCACAGCAAGCCTTTTCTTGAAATCTGCCCCTTTTTCACTGTTTTTCACTATTTAAAAACTTATCAACAGAGAGCTTCCAAAGATGACAGCATAGTAAAAGACAGAGGTGGTTGATGGTGGTTTTTTAACATCAAAGCCAGGAATATAGATGTGTTGGTGGACTTTTAAACTCACAAAGCAGGGGATTTGTTTCCTAAACCACTGTTGCACTGACTTTACACCTAAACCAAGCCTGTTTTTCTGCACTACACTATATCATTCCGAAGTTTGTTGAACAGAGTTTTCTGAAGGTGAAACAGGTTCATTTTCCAGAAGGCAGGGTTATTGCTGATGTGGCATTTGTTTATAATCAAGTTTACATTGAGGCCAGATGTACAAAGATGATGATTGACTTCTCAAATTTCATGAGTAGAAGGTGTTTTCCTTAACACTGTGGGCTAATTTTTCACATAACCACAGGGTCTTTTTTCTTTTCCCACTGTGTGGTCTCCACAGAAGTCTGCTAACAGGGGCATGTTTCAAGGTAAATGACCTAAAAGAGAAGGGTTATAATTTTGAAGTTTGGTTTCAAAGACAAAAATACAAGTGCAAGCAGGCCTCTAGCAAAGTCACCAGAGGGGTGATTGTTTCAAGACTGTGCACAGAAAATCTACAAAGCAGTTCCTCACACATAGTACCATTGTTAAGAAGGTTACATAGCTAAAGTGTAACCAAATTTGAAAGATTGTGGTTAATAAGTGCAGAAGAGCTTATTCAAGGAAGCATTTTTGCATTTCATCCAAACCACAGTGACCATATCTATCCAAGCAGTGTATTGGCCAATTTCAATCCAGCAGAATATTCTTCATACATTGAAGGCAGTGTGCCTCTTCCAAGCCTGTTTCAAGTCAGAATGCCTCCAAAACGAGATCACAAAGGCGGACAACATAAGAGATATGAGCCTATCTCCATAGAAGAAATCAATGCTCATCCCTCAGTACTTTTCAATTTCCATGAAGTAGGCTGTCTTGATTTCTTTCAGAGGATAGAGGAAGTCAAGAGTTTCTCACCACTTACACATTTGTGCGCTTTGAGATTCAAGAACAAACACTTTCAGCTTGCAGGTCTTGACTTCAAAATCTCCCCAAGGTATGTATCCAAGGCTACTAAGATCCCGTATCATGGTGAAAAGTGGTTTAAGCAAGCACATCTTGATCTGGAGGATTATAAACCTTTCATCAAGCCGGAACATAGGGAGACCATCACTGCTATTTTTCCTTTCTCTTATCTTCTTGACAGTTATGCTTCATTGATGAAGGCCATAATGAGATACTTCACTTGTGAAGGGAGGTTTAGCCAAATCTTTGCCTATCATGTTCGCTTGTTGATGCATTTTACCAGGAGCAGACAATTAAACCTCCCATACTTTTTGTCCAAGAGCATAGAGAAAATGGCAGCTATTGTCCAAAAGAAAGCTCCACCTCAGCAAATCCCTTCTCTCTTTCACCATTCCTTGATCAAAATCATTTTCTTGCACCAGCTGGAGAAGAAAGGAGTTTCATGGGAGTCATTCACTAGCCATGCCGATTTCGCCACTGTCCCTCCTTTTCATGTGTCTCCTACTCAGCCTGTCCATCGCCCAGTGCCTTTATCTAGTAGGCCTACCCCTAAAAAACTCAAGATGATCACTGGGCAGCCAAGTACACAAGGAGAAGGAGAGGGCAGTGAGCCACAGGGAGAAAAGGAGGATGATGAGCAGCAGTAGCCAGATTTAGAGGAACAGCAGCAGTTGGATATCATTGGACAGCAGCTAGAGGTTGATGAACAACATCAAATTCAGGGAGAGGGACAGCAGCAGATAGAGGTTGAAGAGCAGCAGGTTGAGCAAACACTTGAAACATCTTTTGAACCACAAGCTGAACAGGATGTTGAGGAAGGACAGCAAGCTGAGGCTGCCTCCTTAATGGTGACCAAAACTGTCCCTAAGAAGGGGAAATTGCCCAAAAGGACAACTCCTAGCTTGCCAAGGAGAAAGAGCGCTAGATTGACCTTCAAAGGCAAAAGTACAATTGGAGAAAGCGCCAAGCATGGACGTAAATCAGCTGTCATCCCTATCCCAAGCGATGACAGCGAAAATGAGGCACGCATCCTTGAAAATCTCCTCATTCACAAAGAAGGGAAAATTGAGGTGTTACAAGAAGATCTCCAAAGGGCAAGGAACTTCAATCATTTCTTGGAGGTTGAGAACAAACAAATGAAATTTCATGCAGCCATTCATGAGGCAAGGGCCATCAAGTACAAAAAGGAGGCGGAAAGGGCGCAAGTAAGAATTGAAGAGCTTATTGGCGAATTTGATGATGAAGAAGAGGAGGACCAGCCTAGGCGAAAGAGGCCTAGAACCATCGGGCTTAGGAGAGCCTTGGAGAAACAGAAGGCTGAAGAACAAGCTCAATTCGAAGCTTTTCCTCTCACTACCCTCTTTGAGCGGGAAATTGAGGAAAACAAGGAAGCTTGGCTTAAGAGGGCTAACCAGCATTTGGAGACCAAGCTTGAGAAGGCAAACAGGGATCTTGAGCTACAGAGAGAGAGAACTCTTCACTTTCAGAAGCTAAACCAATTCGCCAGGCGCAAATTGAAGGTGGCACAAAAAAAATTGAAGAAATTGAAGGAGGGGCGCCTAGCACGGAAAGAGGCAAAAAGCATATCAGCCCTCGATATTTTAGCTTCAGCTTCGGAACATGTCTCTATGGACCCTTGAGGGTCATCCATGCCAATTTTGGGCCTGTTTCGAAAACTTTTTGTTTTTTGGCATTTTTTGGGGTTTTCGCCAAAAACTCATAAATGCGCCATTTCAGTTTGAAGAGTCGTCAAGGGAGGAGGGTGATACCAATGGATTCCATAATTTCATGAGCAGCTCTCCAGCGATTTTCAGGTCATTTGAAGATCATTCGCCCCTCCAAATTGGCGAAAAACAGCCTCATTTTGCACATTCTGCCCGCCCTATCAGCAGCCTGCTATTTTCTGGGTTTTTTCACACAGGTACAGTTTTGAGAAACTTTCGGAGATCAGATTGAGATGATTCCACTTGCATTGGAAAGCAGACACAGAGAGCTTTCCAACGAGCCATCATGAGCCTCATTTCGACATCGGGAAGGCTCCCATTTGCATCCAGCAAGTCAGGGGACGTTTTTCAGGCATAAATATGAAGTATTTTTGCAATTTTTGAACTCCAAAAATCTGCTTTTCCCAAATGTGCGTTAGGCTATTTTTATCATGGGAAAATCATGTAAAGTCAATATAATTTCCGTTTTTAGCAATTTTTTAGATATTTTATTAGATATTTTGTGCCTTGGGCTTTACAAAGCCACAAGGGCAAATTTAGATATTTTGACTTGGCCAATGGGATAGCTAGTTGCTCCATGAGGTTTTCCTCCTTCTAGCCTATTTATCCCATACTTCTCATTGTTAATCAGAGGCTGAACTTGAGAGAAGAATTAATGCATTGGTCATATGAGCTTTGAAGAATACACTTGAGTTATGATGTTTGGATTGCCTCTTGGATGCTTTTGAGGAATGTTGAAAGCTTGTTGATGGATTCCTTGACATGGTAGAATGGTATAGTGCTTCTTAATGTTGTTTTGTCTTCTAGTTTTCACTCATATTTCATTTTTCTTGCTGCTATAGATCAGTAAAGATTGATTTTGAGACATGCCCATGGAGGCACCTCAAAATCCCTGAATCTTCATAGCTTGATGTTTTCTTCTCCCTTAGTTATGCTAAAGAATTCTTAGCTGCCCTTTAGTAACCTAAGGTATTGTTGCTAAGTTTTATTCATGAGTTCCATGTATGTTGAGTAGGATGTATGGTTTGCCCTACCTACCTATCAGCTGCCCATAGTTCTGTCCATAAAACTTTCTCTTTGACTGATTTGTTGATCATTTTGTTGAACGAAGGAGGCCTAGTCCCGATCTAGCCCTTTGCCTAAAACTATGAAAACTTATTTGTCCAAGTACCCAATGACTTAGAGACTATGTTTAGGCGTTCCGGCATAGTTTATGAGTTGGTAGTTTGTCTCATGTGTTTTCCCCAAAGTCTGATAGCCATTTCCCGAAGTTAGAGGGTCTTATACCTCTATGTATGGCTGGAATGTTTGATTTCTATGTATTGATTAGCTTATAGTTATTCCTAGCATAATTAATGGCTTGCTATTACATGTTTATGTCTGCTATTAACTAGTTTGCACTTGAAATCCCTTGTTTTTCACCAACTTATTGTTCATTTAATCCATTTTTCCCAGAGATCCCTTCTACTGTGAATCAAATCGGCCCTACAGCAGCTTTACATCATTACTTCATAGCTTCCTTGATCTGTTTGACCCCATAGGCCAATTTATCTACATCTTGTCATCCAGTTTATGTATTTGATCAGTTTCATCCCTCACAATCTTAAAAACTAAAAAAACGAGTGACGGCTTTAGAAAGAGCAACATGGACTAGAGAAGGCAACACAAAAGATACATGTGAAATATCTGACTAGTCCTTGGTATAAGCAAATAGTTGAATATCTGTTAACACTTAGCTGTCCTCCAGGATGTGACAAGGCGAAATACAGAGCTGTAAGGATGAAATCTCAGAAATACGCAGTTGCTAATGGACAGCTCTACTGGAGAGACCCTCTAGGCATATTACTTTTATGCCTTACCGAAAATGAAGTGCAAAATGTAATGATGGAATTTCACGAGGGGATATGCGGAGGACATTACAGCTGGAGGGAAACAACCCATAAGATCCTGAAGGCCAGTTTTTACTAGCCAAAATTGTATTCAGATACTTTTGTCTGGGTCAGATCGTGTGACAAATGCCAAAGGTTTGCGGAAAGACAGAAATTAGCGGCATTGCCCTTGATCCCAATTCATGTAAATGAACCATTTCAGAAATGGGGATTAGATTTTATAGGAGAGATACATCCCCCATCAAGTGGCCAGCATAAATGGATATTGACGGCCACAGACTATTTTACGAAATGGGTGGAAGCCATACCTACCAGAAATGCGACAGATGCTGTAATAATGAATTTTATAGAAGATAATATCATATCCAGGTTTGGCTGTCCTGCAAGAATTGTAACCGACAATGCACAGGCTTTCAAGTCTGCCAGGTTCGTAAAATTCTGCCAAAGATACAACATCATCCTTACTCATTCTACAGCATATTATCCACAGGGAAACGGTCTAGCAGAGTCATCCAATAAAACCCTGGTAAGAGCTTTAAAGAAGACAATAGCTGAGAATCAGAAGAACTGGGATTCTAAATTAAAGTTTGCCCTATGGGCAAATAGGATAACCAGCAAAAGAGCCACCGGAAAGTCACCTTATGAGCTGGTGTATGGGCGGGCTGCAGTGTTTCCTTTGCAATTAGCATTGCCAGTAGCACGTTTCATGCAAGAGAACCAAGAAGAACCAGATAACATGATCCGAAGAATTAATCAGCTGGTAGAATTGGAGGAGACAAGGAACCAGGTAGATCAGAGACTAACAGAATACCAAGAGAAAATGAAGAATGTCTTCGACCAGCACGCGAAGGATAGAAATTTTCATGTAGGAGACCTGGTTCTTAGATGGGATGTCCGCAGAGCAGAAAAGGGCAAACATGCTAAGTTTGATCCATTATGGTTTGGGCCATTCAAAATAGTGGAGCTGGGGAGAAACAACACCTTTACTTTAGAAAATCTACAGGGCGATTTGTTGGATGCGCCCGTGAATGGCCAGTTCCTCAAGCCTTATTTTCAAGTCTTATCTCGGCTAGGAATGCCTGGTTGTATATACTGTATATAACTTGCTTTAGTTTTTATTTCTTCTTTTTATAAAGCAAAAGAACTCTGATAATTATTTGAAGTGAAAGTGCAGGAGAATTCAAAATAAGATGAAGTAATTGATGGTCTGCATGTTCTCGACATGTCCGAGGACGAACATGCCGTCCCCAGATGGAGCCGATGTTGTACATATGCATCCCTGCCGTAGCCTAAAACCCCCATGACCCTGCTTGATGCTGTTATCTCTGCCCGAAAACCTGCATCGCAATAGTCAAATTTAAGCAATCGGGCCGATCCTTTAAGATTTTGGCTCCCTCCCGCTCCGACCTACATATGACCCAGGTCAAAGAACCACAGTTCAAAGCAAGAAGGGGCATACTGTTTTAACAATCGGACGCAATAATGGCCATCCGATCTAGCTCAAATCGACGGTGCAGCAATTAACATATATGGTGGGTCCGCGCGCAGTCGATTGGCGATTTTCTTTGCTCCACCACTTTATTTCCCTCCGACGCAAGCACAGCCGTCGATCTTGTTTCAAGATCGGACGGTCCTGGGTCGATCGCAGCCCTGTTTTCAATCGCAATCGGAATATAAAAGATGTGCCACTCCCGCTCTACCCACTCCGCTTTCCGATTCCGATTGCCGATTCGGGTCCCACCTCCTGTGGCCATGTCACCATGTTTCACAAGTGTACTCTGCTTCCTTCCTCCACCATTCGTGTGCCCTGATAACGTGTCATGGTTTATGAACCCTTAGCCCGTTTATTCATTGTCGCCCCATTGGTTTCCGCCTCGTCACTCTCCGTTTCTCCATTGTGTTCATGTGTTTCCTGTTACCCTGCGTCCTCTCAAAGTCTTGCCTAAAATGTATCACCGACTTCATGGCCGCTGTTGTAACCACACTCCATATCGCCGAGTCGTTTTTCTCTAATGATTTGTGGGTTTTGCAGGTCTTCATTTGGCTTTGTTGGCGCTTTAATTTTCCGCCTTAATTGAAAAATCTAGAGCATAACCAAAGGACAGATCATACTGGCAGCAATTAAAGGAAGGAGCCGAGGGTAGGTGGGAGAGATGACCACCATTAAAGAAGACAGGGATATGAACCCCCAGAACTCTCTAGATGCGTCCGCCCCGCATTAAAGATCCAGGATTCAAATCCATAGCCGAAAGCCGAGAGTACAGTACCTAAATCCAGATTGTTCCAAATCTCTTACGGCAGCAGATTTTCTTTCAGCCGCGGGCGACAAATTGTATATATTTTATTTCTCCCATTTTGTATATAAGGAGATTTTATCTCCCAGCATTTATTTCTTGTACAGGTTGTTCAGTACCATCATTTATAGCCAGTCATTCATAAGAGAAGGCGCGAATGTTTTCCGCCATTGGGTTTCAAACTGAGTCATTAATTGTGCCTCGTTTTCCTCCTCCTCGGGAAGTTTCTATCTTCTCTATAAATACTCAAAAATAAGACATTGTAGAGGTTCCAGATTTATGTCAGTAAACTGTGCAGCGAGAAGACTACTGTATTCATCTTGTAACATTTCTGTATGAAGTTTCAGAGCCCGTAGGGTCTCAGTGAGGAGGGGTTATGACTGTATTGAGGATTCTGGTCTTTGGTATATCACAGTATGTAACTTTTCTTATGTGTTAATATATCATCTCTTTTCATGCAAAGTTTCTTCTTGTATCATGTTCTAGAATGCGAGTGGCTCACTAGTTTGCAGTAAGGATTCATCTTAAGTGGTGCCCTTTCTGGAATTAGTCAAGCGCTTTAAATAGGCCTAGAAGTGATATGCTGTTCCATGTTCACTCTTTTCACAATTTCTGCTATATTAGTGGCTTAAGGATTCGTAAATTGGTGCGCCCTTCTGCCAGTAATATCTTCTTATGTTTCCTCACTGCCTGCACTTCTTGATATCTGATTTCTGTGATATATTATTTGAATCGGCCCCCTTTACAGTAAGCGGTCTCTTAACTGTCTGATACTTTCATGCTGAAGTTTTTACATGATGTCTTTACATTACTCCTATCCTTGTATCAGCCTCTGAGAGAGAAATTGGACCCATTCAATCTAATTTAATTTCCTTGTTTAGAACAAGAGATAGTAGGTGAGTCCCTTGGACTGACAACCCAAACTATAAAGGACTCCTTGCTATATTAAGATGTCCTAGGCACTGGTCTATGGCAACTCTAGGCTGTCCCTAGGAGGGTGACAAAATCATCCACAACGAAGAGATAGTAGGTGAGTCCCTTGGACTGACAACCCAAAATATAATGGACTCCCTGCTATATTAAGATGTCCTAGGCACTGGTCTATGGCAACTCTAGGCTGTCTCTAGGAGGGTGACAAAATCGTGGTCAACAGGTCCACTCATTAACTACGCTGCTACTTGGCCCCTTAGATTTCGCACTTGCTGCGCTACCCTCTTAGCCTCTTGGTCCACTCATTATCTGTGTTGCTACTTGGCCCCTTGGCTTTCACACTTGCTATGTTGCCCTCTTGTCCTCTTGGCCCCACAAGCGTTGCGATGTCCAAATTAGCTCTAGAAAAGTGGTTTTATTCTAACTGATGGGTTTATGGGTCCCTTAACCCTTTTATTTACCTACTGAACTTAAGAAAAATAAAATTGGAAAAAATTAATATTTCTAATTAGGAATATTACATACAAGAACTTGATGGGCTAAGCTACCAATAGAATGTTTCTAATCAGGGAAGTGTAGGAGAAATGAAGGAGCAATGACAATACTCATTTGAAAAAATAATGGTAGTATTTGATATAGTGAATTGCATTAATAATTGAAGGAGCAATGATGGTGTATGGAAGCAAACATTTACCTCTTTATCTAGTAGCAGGAGCAATGGAAGTTTATGTAGCACCTTTACCTTGGTTTGGCCACTAGGAGAAAAAATACATGACACTTTTTGGAGCTATTCCATATATCAGCCCTTATCAACACAAAATCAAAGGTACCTTGAAGAAAGTGCATATTAAATCCTATGCTTTGATAAGCATTATAAGCAGAAGGAATTTTAAGGACCATGATCTTGACTGTGTCATTGGGCTCCTTGATGCATTAAGCCAAGATCCTATGAAAGACAATTGTATGAATATGGATGACTAGATATCATGGATTGGGTAATTTAATTCATTGATCACTGTCATCTATCAAAGGAGGATAATGCAACTATTTCTTCATTCTGGTTGAAGAAGGACCATGATAATTCTATAAAATTGTATTTATGGTCGGAGACAAGCTTCTTTGAAGGTTGTTGTTGCAAGTGCCTTGTGGACACCTTGTAGACAGTCCCTCACATAAGACGTTCATTAAGCTATGATTTAGAAGAAGCCATAAAACCCATCGACAGTATATCTTGATGATTCTTTCTTACCGGTGTTTGTTGACACAGTCTGGTCATGGCAGAAAATTATGGTTGATGACTTTGTTAGATGGACCTAAGGAAAAGGGTCAGGTTTCATATGGCTCGGTGATTATGCTTTGGAATGGTCACTCTCCCTATATTCAAAGGGAGTTATGAACAAGCCATGATACAATTATTGATGACTTCTGACCCTCTCGTTTATCAATATAAGAGGGAGATGACCTTTTAAGACAAGATAAAAGACCTAGCCATGTTGCACTATTTCTTGCACTTAAATATCTGATGAAATGGTTAAGACTTCGAGTCGATGAAATGGGGCCCTAAAAATATCTCAGCACCACTCTCAAAAAATGATACCTGGACTACCACCATAGGAATCCCCCAAGAGAGATCCAATGGGAGAATCTCTTGAATCGGATTCAATGGAGAATGAAGGACTGGATGAAAGAGAAAAGCCTCAGCAGGATGGGAAATCAACCACCTAGAGTCAAGGAGAAGAAGAGGTCCTCAGAAATTCTTACAACAATTTGAAATTGAGCTAAGGGTAGAAGATCTGCTTATGAAGATTTCTTATATAAAAGAACACAAATAGACAAGAAAATCCATAATTATAAAGTGATTATCTGAATTTCAATCACTAATTTCAGGGCCAAAAGCCTAAAATAACCTAAAACACTCAAATATCCTAAAACAATGTGTGAAATAAAGACAAAGACAAAGAGAATATGTTCTAGAACAATAATACAAAACAAAGACAAAGAGAATATGTTATGGAACAATAATACAAAACACATCCAACATTTTGAAGTATTTGACTTGTCATGGTGAACATGCATCCTTAGCAAATACAATGTAGCAATACCTTCCACACAAATTTAAGAGAAGACATGACAAAATTGCATGTTTTACATGGACAATCATAAAGATGCCACAATAGCTACTCCATTCAACACATGCACAGGTAATACAACTTAGATGTTGATGGAAAAGTATGGGATAGAAACAAATTCCCTAGATGCTATTTGTCTCACAAAAATTAATTCATATTTTACATATTGGTATGATGTTGTGGTGAAGTTCCCAGTTTCTATCCAAAAGAAAAAGTAATAGATCAACATAACATACACTACCAACTCGTAACCTAGCTAATGGCTTCATCATATGCCTCATGCAAGGAATTGGATTTTGCATACTAGATTAGCGGTAGTTAGGTTCCAAATTTCAACCTGATTACTTCAGACAACGTATGAGTAGCAATAGAGGGTGTCGAATTCGATTCCTCACCTTGATCAATGGAAGCAGGAGAAGGGGAAAAATGCGATAACCTACCATTGTCAGAATTCGATGGCAGGAAGAGCGAAGGATTCAGAATCTAGATGGAAGCAGGAGACCAGTTAGGAGAAATTTTTGAACATTCGCCACCAACAGGAGAAGCTTCTACCATCGAGACCACTGTCATTTCCTGAGGAAGTGAATGGGGATGTGGACTATTCATATTCACTCTACTGTAATCACTTAAAACCCCGAGTTTTAAGCCACGCGTCGCACAATGGCCATATACCCACAATTCAATTTGTGCATTTGCACTTGGATCTCGGTCCTATAGGTGGTGTCATTTGATTGCACAACCTAACCAACTTGTTAAACACCCCTCCAAGAAGGAAGGAATCTCTGCTATGCTTGCTCTACTCATAAAAATTATGAGCAGAGAAGGAGCACTGAACTTTGTCCCAAACCTGGCAAGGAGAGTAACGATGGGAAAATAAATTTTAACAGGTCGATTTAGATTTTAGAGTGACTGCCAAATTAGATTAAATTTTAACAGGTCGATCTAGATTTTAGAGTGACCGCCAAATTAGATTTTAATAGGTAGTCAAATAAATTTCTATGGTCATTTAGGTTTTCATTAAGCTTTATTTTTATGTGAGTAAAAGGTGGTCATTTGACATAGAGGTTGTATCTAATGGTGTTGAAGTCTCAGAAAGTAATCTTGTTAGTCTAATTATGATATTAATCAAAATTATATTATACTTTTTTAATATAAATAATAATGTTAATATAAAGAGAGAAAAGGGATATGAGATTTACACATAAGGGAAATATCTATCAACTCTTAAGGAGGTGAAAATTATCTTTAAATTTATGAATAATGTTATCAATAAATTTAATTAGCTATAGGTATCTTCTTATTTTTTAGGAAGTTTACTTAGAGCTTAAAAATACCTTATTAGAAGCTATCCATAGCTTAGAAGGCCTTCACATGTGTTACTAAGAGAGACGTGGGATAAATTTTGACTAAAGGAAATAAGGAGTACAATAAGATCAATGTATAACACCTACTCAAATCATCAAGAATATATCCAAACCATCAAGATGACACACTTCTCTAGGAAGAATTATGAAATACCATGGAACAACTCAGATTAAAACTTATAGCCAAACAACCATGAGTTAGAACAAAGTGTTTAAGTGAACACAATAAAAATAGTACACATTGGACATAATATCATATACACATGGATCATACATATCCAACTATATGTGGTAGCTAAAGGAATTTCTTCCTACACCTAGTGTCCTATATGGCTAAGGCAAGGTGTCATCAAACTAATGATACATTCATGAATTACATATAGATCCATATATATTAGATGCAAAATGATCAATGCGACATGAATTGTAGGGGTTGAGATGACAATCAAATTTTAAAATATCCTCTAAACGCCCATATAGAAAATGGGGTAAGAGATCCTATGACATCCAACTTGTGATATATGGTGGGAAATCCTCAAAGTATCTCTGAAGAAAGATGTCTCGTTGAGGTCAAGGTCAAGAAGAGGTACGATGCCTCACTAATTTGGTAGTTGAAGAAGTATAAATCTTGGTTTGTCACTTTGGCCCTAAGTAGGAAAGGCAATATGGAAGGAGGTGACCCCCTTGGAAGAGTTCTAAAGGGGAAGGCCACATAAGGCCTTATATAAAGACCTAAATCCAAGTACCTCCATCATAAAATGTTCTAGACATGTATTTAAAGAATGTAGATAATGACCCGTCCAAATGTTTATAAAGATAATAGAACACCCCTTGAATCTCATAAGAAATGGGGGCATCTATAGATGAGGTGATCCTTTAATTATATCTCGTATATATGGAAATGCTAGGAGATCTTATTAAGAAGAGGAAGGTCATTATGATTAGTTTCAACTCGATGCGAATGTAAACCCACTTGGCACGCACGAAGGGGGAGGGAAGCATCCTATACTGTTGTGCGTATGTGGTTAAACAAAAAGGCCCCCCTTTCATTTGCATGAAGTGTTCATGCTAAAAATACATGTTAGAGTCGAGGCCCTAAAAAGATGAAGTCCAAGTAAATTGAATGTATTGTCTATAAATATCCTCTCTAACAACCTGACACAAACATACAATGATGTCATTTACATTGGAGGTGTAAATCACTTGAATTGTGTTACAACTTTAATTGCTCCCCCACAAAAATGTGTCATGCTTCCTTGTGGTGATGCTTCAACCATATTGGAGAACAACCTCACAATGTAAAAGGAATTTAAACATGATGTAACTTTAATAGTGTCACACATTCACCCTTTGGCTCACTACTCATGGCTAATTTGAGGTTATTTCAAGCACTGATGTGGATAATATCATTTTCTTTTCTCTTATGTATAGTATTCTACATTGACACAATTGAGTTTGTTTAACAAACAAAATATTTGTATTGAGGGTTCACTCATTGTGAATTATGGCTAGAGAGGCCTTGTCTTTGTGAGTGATCTATTCATTTCCAATTCCTTATGTGAGAGAGCACTACAAGCTCTATCTCAAAATGAAGTGTAGATATTTTGAGCAATTTAGATCAAGGCTTTGCAAATTATCCATTTTTTCTACGTTTGGCATACGTGTTAATAATTGCATTACCCACAAACACATACCCTCATAACCAATACCTAGTTCTCGAAAAATCAAATGTTTTCAATATGCTCAATTAGAGGTGAAGGATTCTCCCAGGAGGTCAATGTGTTGGTTTGGCGTGTTATTTTCAGCCTTCGATACTGATTGGTTAAGGGCTTCAAGGGTCAAGGGTTAAGGGCCAAGGGCTTTAGGGTCAGAGGATTTAGTAGTTAAGGACTTAAGATTTAGGGGATTTAGGTGTTTAACAGGTTATAAGTTAAGGTGTTTAAGGGTGAAGGGTTAAGGGTTAAGGGTCACAAATTAAGAGGATAATGAGTTATGACTTACGAGGTTCATGGATTATAGGTTAGGGTTAGTGTATTAAGATTTAATGAGTCAAGGGGTTTATGGGTTATGAGTTACGAGTGTAGGGGTTAAAGGATTATGGATTGGAGGTTAAGGAGATATGGAATTCAGTGGTTATGGGTTAAGGGCTTATGGTTTGTGATAATCGGACTCCTAATCCCCTTATCACCACTATTGGGGTTCCCCTATCGATTGCTTTCGGTACCTTCCCTATAGGTCCCCTATCCCCTATGAAATTAGGTCCTAAGCCCCCTTCTCACTCTCTAATGCTAGGATTATAGATCATAGTAAACCATTCTTGCACCTCCAACTTATACCCATCCATTCTACCCTTGTGTCCCCTTGCCCCGTTCAATACACCACAAGATACGCCCCCCCCCCCCCACCCACAACCTTTTTGGTCTTGCCATTCCATTTTTCCCAATGTTATGAACCTACAAATTTGGTCCCAGTGCCCCTGCAACTACACCCTTGGCCCCCCTTGGCTAAGGGATTAAACACATTAGGGGCTATGGGTTGTGATAAAGTCCGAGCCCCTAATCCCCTTATCAAAACTAGAAATAGGCTCATGAACACCACCAATATCTACTATAGGTGATGCAATGAAAGTAATAATGTACAAAAGTTGTGGTCAATAGGACAAGGATTATCAAGATGTTTAGCCATCCAATGTAAACATGGTTTTCAATGCTAGTGATCTAGTCACATAAAATACCCCATAAATTTATGCTTTTGGATACCCCTAGGATTCAATAATTAATCCAAAGTGAGAGGATTTGTTGCTAAGGTGACAATGGTAACAACCTTGGAAGCATACCAAGATGTTCCAAGTGCCAATGTGTGTTGAGTGTTAGCGAGTGTCAGGGAAACATAAGGGAGCACTATGTCAAAATGCATGGAAATGATGAATAAGAGTGTGTGATAGGGAGTGTCAGCGAGTTCTAGGTGTCCTAAGGAGTGAGTGACATGGTATGCTAGGCAGTGCTAAGTCATGCTAGTATGCCAGAGTGGCATGCACACAAGATGTGTTAGGTGCGAGGATGTGCCAACACATGCTAGGAAGTGTTAGGGAGCCCTAGGGACACACAAGGGAGCACTAGGTGAAAATAATGCATTCAAATGAAATATTGAGAGATTGTGACATGAAGTGCCAATGAATTCTAGGTACGCTAAGGAGGGAGTGATAAGGTATGCTAGGTAGTGCTAAGGCATGCTAGAGGCCAGGGAAACATGCCAATACGTGTTAGGTGCTAGAGTGTGCCAATGCATGTTAGGGAGTGTTATGGAGTGCCAAGGAAAAACAAAGGATCATTAGTTTCAAATGCATGGAAATTAATAGATAAGAGTGTGTGACAGGGATTGTTAGTGAGTTCTGGGCCTGCTAAGGAGGGAGTGACAAGGTATGTTACATAGTGCCAAGGAATACTAGAGTGCTAGGGAGACATGCCAAGATGTGCCAACTGCCAGGGTGTACCAATGTGTGCTAGGGAGTTTTAGGGAGTGCCACGGGGGGGGGGGACTAGTTCAAAATGCATTGAAATGAATGGATAAGAGTGTGTGATAGGGAGTGTTAGCAGGTTCCAAGTGTGTTAAGGAGGGAGTGACAAGGTTATATGTTAGGAAATGCCAAGGCATGCTAGAGTGTGAGGGCATGTGAAGGAATGGTAAAGTGTGTTAGGGAGTTAGAAATCATGCCAAGGAATGTATGGGATACTAACATGTGCCACATAGTGCCAAGGGATTGTTAGACATTCCAGGTGTTATGGCATGTCAATATGTAAACTATTTTTCTTAGTTGTTTTATGGCCACAGTTGGATGTGAGCCTTGACTTGGTAACTTGTTAAGTGGGATGAGTTAAGATTGGACATGAGTAGCCTAAGATGATTTATAAGCCATCCTTGGGTGAAGAAGTCATAGTATATTTGTAGTAAATGAAACTTGGTCAAGTTGTTGTAGTCGAGGCAGGACTTGGTTGGGTTCCCAAGTCTAAAAAGGAATAAGGGTAGTTATGAGGACATGATAATTAAGGAGTGGCAGGGCGTGCCAATGAATGGAAAGGTGTAATAACACATGCCATATTGTTTCATTGCATGTCGAGGAGTGTTGGGGAGTTCTAGGGCATCACAAGGGAGAACTAGTTCAAAGTGTATGGAAACGAACAAATAAGAGTGTCTGTTAGCTGGGAGTGTCGGTGAATTCCATGTGTCCCATGGACGAAGTGTGTTGGGAAAATTTCATAATTGCAGGAGGCAAGCCTACTATTGCGATAAGGGGATTAACAAAGAAATTTCAGAAAAAGGGACACTTTGGGCTAGACACAGCACTATCTTTTCAATGACTTGGTTGGGTTCCCAAGTCGCAAAAAAAGTAAGGCTATTTATGAAGGCATCACAACTAGGGAGTGCCAAGGTGTGCAGGGAATCCTAGAAAGTGCTAACACATGATAGAAATTTCCAAGGCATGTTAAGAATTCCAATATATGTTAGGTGCTGGGGTGTGGCGCTAACACATGCTAGGGAGTGTTAGGGAAACAAGGACTAGTTTCAATTACATGGAAATGAATGAACAAGAGTGTGTGATAGGGAGTGTTAGCAAGTTCTAGGTGTGATAAAGTGGGAGTGACAAGGTATGTTAAGCAGTGTGAAGGCATGATAGAGTGCTAGGAAATCATGCTAAGATGTGCCAAGTTACAGGGTTTTCCAATGTGTTCCAAGGAGTGTTAGGGAGTGCTAGAGAAACACAAGGGAGAATTATGTCATAATGCATGGAAATGAATGAATACGAATGTGTGACAAGGAGTGTGAACGATTTCCAATTGTGATAAGGAGGAGTGATAAGGAATGTTTGGAAGTGCTAATGAGTGCTAGAGTGTTAGGGCGACATGCAGTCAAGATGTGTCAACGCGTGCAAGGAAGTGTTAACTGAGAGTGTCAGGGAAACACAAGGGAGCACTACGTCAAAATGCAGGAAATGAACAAATAAGAGTTTGTGATTGGAAGTGTCATTAAGTTCCAGGTGTGCTAAGGAGTGAGTGACAATGTATGTTAGGCAATGCTAAGGCATTATAGAGGCCAAGGCGACATGCCAAGATGTCCTAGGTGCTAGGGTGTACCAACACGTGCCAAGGACTAGTGTTAAGGAATGTTATGGAAACACAAGGGAGCAGTAGGTAAAAGTGCATGGAAATGAATGAATAAGAGTTTATGATTGGGAGTGTCAATGGTCTATAGGTGTCAACTTAGGATCATGCCTAATATAAGTTGACAAAGAGCAGGAGGATAATAGCTGCTCAACAGATTTCATTGCCAAAAGAAATCTGAGGATCGATCGTAGGGTGATCGAAGAGAGTTGTTTCATTATGTTTGGCAAATTTCCAACGAGGAAATTAGTTGTCAGAGGGAGAAGAGGGTGCATTTTTCACCTAGGACCCTAGATTCGAGCTTCTGTTGAGAATTGGGGAGAGGAAGATCTATTCCGATAGAGATCTGAGAAGATGGCGCCTCATAGCGTGATTGGTATAGGTTGGACGGCTTGTCCAACTTTGCTATTTGGACGACCAGAATCTTGGTAGTCCCGGAGGCATACAAATTGAGGGAGCATGTAGAAAAAGACTTGGATATCATTGTAGAGGGGTCCTTCAATTTCTTACTCTCAGAAACTAAGTTGCAGTGCAGCAGTTGGCAGCATGATGCAACAATTTGAGAGGGAGTTGCAGTACATATGTAGCAGCGATGGTGGCAAAGTCATGGGTAGCAGTACAAAGAGCAGCAACAACACAGTGATGATGGGTAGCAGTATAAAGAGCAACATAAACGCTGTGATGAAGGGCAACAGGCCAAGCATCAGCGCGAAGGCTGATGCCAGAGATCATAGAAGTACTTCGAGGTGAAGAGTATTACTAGAGCACATTCCTCGCTAAGAGGGAGCGTTGAGATTTTGGGGTAGCATCGGATGTGCTCTAGCTCCCAAAATTTGTGGAGGAGTTGGAGTACATGAGATATCCAAGTCCCAGAAAGTGTTTGGAGAAATTCCATCAAGTTTTAGAGATAGTCAAATAATTAATTTTTTTAATTAAGGACCCTAAGTCTAACTTAGGAAAATTAAAAGATTAAAGTGAATTAAATTAAACATGTGATGAGAATGACTTAAGTGACGCAGATCAAGAAGCTTCTAATCTTAGCCATTGATTAGATCTTAGATCACGACTGTTGATGTTTCAACGAGAAAAGTATAAGAGAAGGGCTTGGGGTCAATTGGAGAACACACACATTGGCGGAGCACTGAAGCTAAGCTGAGATTCTAGGGTGGGTTTGCTTAGAATTTCAGAAGTGTTTTAGCTACAATGAGGGGGAGTATTGGCAAGGGGATGGTTTGATACCAGGCCAAGAGTACAACGAAGGTAGAGAAGCAGCTTTCTAGACCAGCATAGAGGTAGCCAGGTGCTACGTAGTCCAGCTAGAGCCCAACAGTGGCAGCAAGAGAAATGGAGGGATGACGCAGTCCCAGTCAGGGCAGCACGAGGGTAGCGTAAGCCCTTTAGGGGTGACGCAGGCCCTTACTGAGCAGTGCAGAGGCTAACGCAAAGGGCTTCAGAGTAGCATTGGGGTTTTCGATGGGCCAGAAAGTGCTCGAGTTCTGTAAATCTCGTTTGGGGTTGTGAATCAACCATATTTTCTGTCTCTGAGCATAGAGGTATCATTGCTGTTTTATTTCTTTGTTGGGTGAACCAATTTTGGTGCCCAAGATTATTGTACTTAGATTCTGCATAATAATGAAAACCCTTCAGATCTATCAGCACCGGTTTTCCCGCATTGAGTTTTTTTCGGGGATATTTGTCCAAAAAATTTGTGTGTCACTTTGTCTATGAGCATGTTATTCAGTATTTGATCTGCATGTGTAGGGTGTTAGTTGTATTTACTTCGCTAATTTACTGAATATTTCAAAAATTAAATTGTAACTTAATTCAAGTAGGATAATTAAATCAAGATATTGCAGTAGGGTTTCTTAGATTAACAAAATTTCACATTCTCTAGGTCTAGCCCCATTAGGTCACCTGGGGCATCGATTTCCCAGGAATCTAGCTAGAGAAAAACTTCTATCTCCTATAGGAAACTCCGTTGGTGGGTCCCCTCACTCTCCTCATAATTTGGGCAAGTTCTGATGGTGGAATATCCAGATACCTCAAGCCCTAGCTCTAGGATCAAGTTTTACCTAAGTGTTCCCAAGGCTAGAACCTAGTAGGATAAATTTGACCTATCAAATTAAATGTATAAATTATATACATTAAGCATGCATATGTCCTAGATTCCCCTGATCTCACAATATTTAACTTTTTGCAAAATACATAATCAATCCACTGTTAATTTTTTGCGGAAAATTAATTGCAAACACATGTGAAGCATAAATAAAAAGAATCGTACATAACACAATTGTTTAACGGGAAATCATGAAGCTGAAAACCCCAACTATCATATATTATGTATCATGGAGATCATGTAACAATCTCATACAAATCTTAGTACATCAAGTTGTTAGTACAATCAATCGTCACACATAACATAGAAGAAATATGCAAATCCATGCATTGATCTCTGCCCTCTTGCTAGCCTGCCTCCACTGCGCAATCCCTACTGAAGAATAGCTCTAAATGAATTCGAATTACCCTTGCCTTGACTACGCAATCCTCATTGGCAACTCCAATGTGTGTGTGGTGCAATCAATGCATCACTATAGTCACAACAGATAGTCCATCTTGCCCTTTCACCTATCTCTCCACCGGTCTCCACCGGAACCGACATGCACTGTAGTTAACTATTGTATTTGTTTAGTTGATTAATGAGTTATTATTTGTGAATTAATTAACTAATTAATTCACTCCACTCTCACTAGTGTATCATTCAGTTAGACTGGATACAACTAGCTCAACTGATTTTAACTCACTTTAACTGAGTTAAACTGAATACAACTCCATGAACTACTCTTCTAACTCTGCCATAACTTTTCCACTTCAGTTCTAACTGAGTCCTCCATGCATGAACCACCATTAAACCCTAGGAATTGCGTAATTCCTTCAGCCCACTGATTTGACAAATCTGTATATTGAAATTAAGTGCTCCAAGAGAATAATTTGTTGTTTATTGTTAGATTATTATTAAGAGCTAATAATAATCGACATGCATCTGTTTTTAGATCAACGATCTATAAATAGACTTCGCCCAATATTCTAAAAATATAATTTCATCTATTTTTCCAACTTGACCAACCATCCAGAAATAGCATCCTGCGACTTCTGAAATATGATCACCATGTCTAAAAAAAGACATAGTCTAAAAATAGACTTGCACCAAAAATAGCTTGCGGGCCCACTTAGTGAAGGCGACTCTTTTCACTAAGCTCATCATCTTGTTGAATCTCAACACTCCCTCGCAACAAGATAGGGATTATCCTTCACCCCGATCTTGCCTCTATGGTATTCAAATTTTCTCCTAGTGAGCACCTTGATCAGAATATCTGCATCCTGATCCTCCATAGGAATGTACTGAAGCAACATGATCTTCCGCTGCACACAATCTCTTATATGATGATATCGGATATCAATATGTTTAGATCTATCATGAAACACATGATTAACCATGAGTTTAATGCAACTTTGATTATCACAATGTATCACTGTAGGATCTAAATGTGAACCGAACAAACCTACCAGGATCTTCCTCATCTAGATAACCTCACATGCAGCTTGACTTGCTACCATGTATTCTGCTTCCGCTGAATTGAGTGCCACGGATCATTGTTTCTTGATGTACCAATAAACTTCCATAGATCCGATATTGAAAACACCTCTTGATGTGCTCTTTCTGTCTGTTGGGATGTCTACCCAATCTGCATCCGTGAAGTCATGTAACTTCACCTCATCCGTCTGTCTGTACCATAAAGAATACTTAGATGTGCCCCTGAGATATCTCAGGACATGCTTGCCTGCCTTCCAAAATAGCTTGGTAGGCTTAACCATCGCTTGTGAAAGATGGTTCACTGCATAGCATATGTCCGGTATTTTATTAACTAAATACATGAACGAACCCACCAACTCTCGATAAACAGTGGCATCCACTACCTCTGCCAATGTAGTATCCTCTTTCCTCCAATTTCCTGGAAGAGGAGTGTCGATAGGCTTGCAGCCTTGCATGTGAAACTTCTCCAGTATCTTTCGGGCATACTTGCCTTGAGACACAAACAGTTCACCTTCCCACTCCCATATTTCCAGTCCAAGGAAATAATGAAGGAGGTCCAAATCCTTCATCTCAAACTCCTTTGCAAGATCTGCCTTGCATGAGTGTATCAATTGCTCATCACCCGTTAGTATTAAATAATAAACATAAAAAAAAATGATTAAAAGCTTACCCTCCACCACAATTTGGTACAACTTTGCATCCACCTCACTCTTGGTGAAGCCAATTCCAATGAAATAGCTGTCGATCCGAGTGTACCAAGCACGAGGTGCTTGTTTCAGCCCATACAACGCTCTTTTGAGCCTGCACACATGTGACTCGTTGCTGAAGATCTCAAATCCTTCAGGCTGCTCAATGTACACCTCTTCCTCAATGATCCCATTAAGGAACACAATATTCACATCCATCTGATGAATGTGCCAACCCATCTGCACTGAGAGAGCAAGGAAGGTCCTTACGGAAGAATACCGTGCGACAGGTGCAAGGGTTTCTTCATAATCAATCCCCTCGATCTGTGAGAAGCCCTAGGCAACAAATATTTCCTTATACTTCTCGACGCTACCATCAACAACTTGCTTTACCTTGTAGATCCATCTTGATCCTACAATTGATTTTTCAACCGTTCTTGGAACAATCTCCCAAGCAATGTTTCTGACAATGGAGTCATACTCCTCCACCATGGCATCTACCCATATGGGCTCCTGCACTGCTTCTTCAAAAGAAGATGGCTCTGTCACGATACACTTTCTCATAAGATCCATGTATCCAGTAAATCGGCCAGGTGACTGTCTCTATCTACGCTCTGATGTAGGTAATCCTACATTCTGTGCCGCATCAAGCTTCAGTCTCTCAGATTCTATGGTACGCTTTCTACCTTGTCTGATGTTTGGTTCTGCATGAGTAGAATGCTCCACTCCATGAATCTCCTCCTGTGGCTGATCCACATCTAGAGGCTCATCTTTGGGAACAAGAAGTTCCTCCTCTGCATGCAAGTGTAGCTCCCTCTCAAGCGACAACTTCATGGCTTTCACCTCATTGAATTTTATATCCCGTTGCACCACAAACATCTCATCCGACCGTCCGGAAAATACACACGATAATTATGGGGTGTTTCCGTGTACCGCACAAATATCCCAACTTCGCAACAATGCAAATTTCTTCTTCCCTCGGAGTCCTTCGTCACATGCATGTAGACAGGAGAACCAAAGATCCGCAAATGGGAAATATCAGGCCTCTTGCCAGAATAAGCCTCCTTCAGTGTACTCATGCCAAGAACCTTGTGAGGACAACGGTTCTGCACATACACTGCTGTATTGCATGCCTCAGCCCACAAGTGAAGGGGTAGGCCCTGATCATGCAACATTGCTCGTGCAACACCCATGATCGTTATGTTCTTCCGCTCAGCCACCCCGTTCTGCTGTGGGTTATGGGGTGCGATGAGCTCTCTCCGACTCTTTCTTGCTGGCCAGGTCTTTGAATTCTCCCCCGTTCCATAGATTCCTGGTGTCCTTTTATTTCACCAAATTTCACTTCATTTCCTTTGTCCTTTATCAATTATAGGCTTAAAAGATCAATAGGATTGATTAAAGTCACTTTAAGAATGCATACAATGACTGACTTGCTATACTTTTATGGTTTTGTTGTCGTAGTGATTTTTGACTAGACTTAGCTACAGAATGCAACCATTCTGTAGCTAGTCGCATATTCCGCAGCTATCTTTATGTTCACACAGGTTACAGGTGTCACTTAAAGGAAAAACGCATATGGTTGAATTCTAGAACTCACCTACATCATTCCTTGCCCTCTACGAAGTCTGAGCAAAAATCTGCAAGTGGTTATGCACGTGGAGGAAACCAAAACTAAGAAGTAGACTTCTACCAGGACAAGGACTCTGCAGATGTCTTCAGCAAAGTACGAGGCCTCAACAGGAGTTCTAATTCGATTTTGATTGAAAAAGACACCTATCCCTATTTATTCTCAATGACAGTTATGTATTTTGCTTATAAAAATAACTCGGTGAACCGAGAGACAGCTAGCTAGTTGATGTTTTGTTGTTAAGTTGTCCAAGACTGTAATACTTTGTTTTTGAAGCATTTTCATTTAATGAAAGAAGTACAACTTTAATGCATGATCTGAAGCAATCTTGAGGAGATTCGTGTGCCAATCCGATGGTAGAGGGCCCCTACTGTCCGAAAGGCTTTGTGCATATTTTTTAGATAAGTAACTTTAGCTCTGTTTCGTTCTTAATTTAGGTAGTTTTCTGAACTTCATGTTTTATGCTTACTTACATCGAATAGTGCAATCAATATTGTTCTCATGAATTGTTCCAAAATATCACTAACACTGAATGAGATAGAGCTGTAGTATTTCGAAGGCTAATTGTGTATTAGTTCAGTTATGTTCATTGCATTTCAAGTTTTATTAGCTAGTTGTATTCTAGTTCAGTTAAATTCGACTTAAAGACCTTCATTATTTACAAACTGCTCTTGTTCTTAGTCTCTTCTAACACATTATTATCATATGGACAAGAATTAGTAATATCATTTTGAGGTCTTGACTGTTCTGCAATTTCTCATAATTTTACAAACAACCTTTTTTCCAAAGCTATTCCAAGAGATCTCTAACCCTTGAATGAGGCTTAATAGTAACATTTTGAGTTGCAGAATGGGTTGATTTTAGTGTCATAATTTAAATTAGCATAGGGTTCCTTACTATGTTGCAGATAATCTTTTCTCATCGTGTTCCAAAAAATTTCTAACTATGGATGAGATTTTCTCTGTGATATTGTAAGTTGTTGTTTACTTAAAAGAACCTCATTGCATTAAACTTATCCTTTTCTCAAGTTGTTCCAACGTACCTCTAATGAAATGAATTGGACTGAGTTAATGTTATGAGTTACTTTCCTTGTCAAGCTTTGCAATTGGTGAATTAGCATTTTCTGTTCTTAGGTGCCATACATAGTGTAGAGTAGATTTTGCTCTATTTTAGTGCGACCAATAACTTCTCTTTGCCAACAATTTAGCTCTTTTCCTCTTAGCACAAAAACACAAAACCAAAAACACTAGAAAAACACTAAACATAATGAAGTAGGAAGAATATACCTAGGCACATATAGTGCACTTCACTTCAACAGTTTACTAGCCCTGGTTGACAATTTATGACATCAATTTAGGAACACTAAGTTGAGCAGACATCTCTCGAGATGTATTCACCACCATTATCGATCTGTAGAGCTTTCACTTGCTTCCCCGAATCCTTCTCCACCAATGCTTTAAACTCACAGAAATTTGATAATGTTTCGCTCTTCTTCTGCATGAAGAAGATCCAACATCTATGAGAATAGTCATCAACAAATATAACATAATACCTGTGTTTTTCTTTTGAAGCAACCGAGAAAGGTCCACACACGTCTGTGTGAATTCTCTCCAGGATCACCGAAGCACAGTTCTCCTTCTCATGAAAGGTGGTCTTTACAAACTTACCCATAATACATCCCTTGCACTGATCTGATTGCGCAAGTGTACCCTTGGGAAGTCTAGTAGAAATCTGCTGCAAAATCTTCAAAGCGCTATGGTGAAGATGGCCCAATCTCCTGTGCCATAACTCGCCCTCATCTCGGCTCACCACTTCTTCTGCTTTGCCCACCATTGCAGCGCAGCCATCTACTTCCAACTTGTATAGATTCTTAACTTGAATCCCTATCTTCTTGGTTTGACCCGTTGTTTTATGTCGAAGGAAGGCTTTTCCCTCACTGAAAACAACATCATAACCTTTGTCTTCCAACATTGTGACCGAGACCAACTTCTTCTTCAGACCTGGAACATGCATAACATCCTTCAAAAAGAGTGGATTATTGGATTCCCTCTCAAAGATAATGGTCCCAATGCCGGTCGCACTATATCGACCATCGTCACCCATATCTATATGCATCTGGAGGTCCTTCTCTTCAAGTCACTAAACAACTCCTTGTCTCCCGTGATATGGAAAGACGCACCACTATCAAGATACCACACCGATCCCATATAGCTTGAAACCAAGCATGATATCAAAGAGAAATCAAGTTCAAATTGTGAGGCTAAGGCTCTCCAACTGCAGCTCCTGTTCTTCTTCTTCTGTGGGCAGTTAGTGGCGAAATGCCCATGTTCGTGATAGTGAAAACAATTCACCTTGGACAAATCTTGCTTCTTGCCTTTAGCTTCGGATTTTGAAGGAAATTTCTTCCCCTTCACTTTCCTTGCTTTGGTATCCAAAGCGCAATTCTCTTCATCTTCATTCTTCGATGTAGAGCCATCCCTGGTACCCCGCCTTATCTCCTCCTGCACAAGATCCGACCAAAGTCGCTCCTATATCGGCTATTTCTCCCGTCCATTGACAGAGTCTTTGTAGCTATGCCAACTCTTCGAAAGCCCAAGGAGAACCAAGCTCACCAAGTCTTCATCATCAACAGTAACCCCCACACTTCCTAGTTCATCCTTGCAGTGGACAAACTTCGTGAGATATATTGGAATACTTTCACCCTTCTCCATTTTTATTTTTCTGAGCTTGTCTTTAAGCGCCAACTTCCTCTGGTCACTTCTGCTTTGGAAAATTTTTGTCAAAGCCTTCCACATTAAGAATGGAGGGGCTTTCCCGTGAAGGCTAGACATAATATGGTCCTTCACACCTTCCAACAGAATTCTTCTTGTCTTTGCTATCTTCTTTTGCCATGCGTCAAGTAATGCAACATTGCTAGATCCCGGCTTAGGAACATCGCTATCAATGAAATCCTTCAGTCCATTATCCTCCAGCACAACCTCCATCCTATCCTTCCAGGCTATGTAATTTGAGCTCCCATCAAGGGAATACTGCAATCGCAACCAATTGAAATACATTTCAATGTATACTCAACTTCTGCACCAAAAATTTTCGGTAGCAAATTCGAATTGTCCACCAGCACAAACTAAACAATTATTCACAATCGTAATCTTCAAGAATTAACACTGCTTTGATACCATGTAGAAATTATATAAATTAAGCATGCATATGTCCTAGATTCCCCTGATCTCACAATATTTAACTTCTTTCAAAATATAGAATCATTCCACTGTTAATATTTTGTGGAAAATTAATTGCAAACACATGTGAAGCATAAATAAAAACAATCGCACATAACACAGTTATTTAACGGGAAAGCCTGAAGCTGAAAACCCCAACTATCATATATTTTGTATCATGGAGATCATGTAACAATCTCATACAAAGCTTAGTACATCAAGATCTTACTACAATCAATTGTCACACACTAAAATAGAAGAAATCTGCAAATCCATGCATCGATCTCTGCCCTCCTGCTAGCTTGCCTCCACTGCGCAATCCCTACTGAAGAATAGCTCTGAATGAATTCAAATTACCCTTGCCTTGAATGCGTAATCCTCATTGGAAACTCCAATGTCTGTGTGGTGCAATCAATGCATCACTATTGTCAGAACAGATAGTCCATCTTGCCCTTTCACCTATCTCTCCACTGGGTCTCCACTGGAACTGACATGCACTGTAGTTAACTTCTGTATTTGTTTAGTTGATTAATGAGTTATTATTTTTGAATTAATTAACTAATTAATTCACTCCACTCTCTCTAGTGTATCACTCAGTTAGACTAGATACAACTAGCTCAACTGAGTTTAACTCACTTTAACTGAGTTAAACTGAATACAACTCCATGAATTACTCTTCCAACTCTGTCATAACTTTTCCACTTTAGTTCTAACTAAGTCCTCCATGCATGAACCACCAGTAAACCCTAATAATTGCGTAATTCCTTCAGCCCACTGACTTGACAAATCTGTATACTGAAATTAAGTGCTCCAAGAGAATAAATTGTTGTTTATTGTCAGATTATTATTAAGATCTAATAATAATCGACATGCATCTATTTTTAGATCGACGATCTATAAATAGACTTCGCCCAATATTCTAAAAATATAATTTCATCTATTTTTCCAACTTGACCAACCATCCACAAATAGCATCCTGCAACTTCTGAAATATGATCATCATGTCTAAAAATAGACATAGTCTAAAAATAGACTTGCACCAAAAATAGCCTGCGGGCCCACTTAGTGAAGGTGACTCTTTTAACTAGGCTCATCATCTTGTTGAACCTCAACAGTAAAAACTCTTTCCTGATCCTTTCCCCTCACCTTTTCCAGTATAGGAACATCATTGGTTGCTAAATTCCATCCCTGAACCTGGGCTAGGTCCACTTGGCCCTGTGTTGTCCCATTTGGTGTCAAAGGCCTTTCATCAAGGACCATTCGGGAATCCAAGTTCCCAAAGGATTTTAGGGATTGATAAATTCCTTCATAAGTCTTATTCTTCTCCCTCAACTCTTCAATCCCCCTCCTCTCTCCTTAGAAGATCAATTCCATTACTTAAAAGGAAAACAAGTCCCACCCTTTATTATATCTTAGGGAAAGGGTTTTTAGGGTCACTTCCCACCTATTTATTGACATATACTCTAAAATTGACTTCCTAAACTACCGGGACTCCTTCCATCGGTGAAATTTCGCGAAGAGCAAGGAGCCTTAGCTGCGGTGACAATGGGCTAAGCCTCCACCGTTTCCCTTGTCCTAGCAATTGCCCTCATAGGAACCCCTTTTAGGTCCACTACTAGTTTGAGTGGTAACAAGTTGTTCAACACTCCATTTGTGAAAGAATATTTGGATTGCCCACTTTTGCCATACTACAACTCCAAGATGATAAGTCTAGGGCTATGGAGGCTGCCCTTCTTCTCATTGAATCAATCCTCTACAATATAGTGAACTAGGGCTAGTTGGCTGGCCCACTTGACTGCTACTTTAGTCCTTCAAAGTCCGCACATCCTTGGGCCCTATACACCTGCCCTTCTACCAATCTTGTTGTCCTTCACAAGAACAAGAGTCAGGGCTCTTCTTTGGCAGTCACCTAACAACCCTCCAACTGTACTTGGACTACCATCAATCTGCCCAACCACAGTCAATTATTTTTACTAATCTAAGGCCCACATTGTTGTCTTCATCTAGGGCTCTTCAAATATGCCACCTAACAATGGTTTGAGTCCTCTTAAAATAATTGTTCTTGTGTATCGAAAATTTGATCTTTTTTGTCCAATCTATGAACAAATCTGAACTACTCCTCTTATCATCCTTCTAACAATCTGTAGATGACTAAACTAGGGTCATAGATCAACCACTAACATTCCATTGACTAATTTTTTATAGGTTGATTCAGATCTTTGTCTAAAACTCTATGGACAGTCTACCAAAATCAACTCCTATGCATTTTAATCCATTCTTCATATGGCACATTTCTCCTGCATGCTTAATCTTCTGCTCAGGTTCCACCCTCCTTTGGATCTGTTGTCTCCACACATACTGAAGCTACAAACCATCTTCCAGATCTACAATCTATATTGCTTAAATAAACCTCACTCTAAGGGTCATAACCCATCTTCTTCTACGCAAATTTGTCACAGTCTTAAGGGCATACCATATGAACTAAACATGCTAGGAAACTGTCCTAACTAGGGCATTATACTTACGTACTTCTAGTTGTTGTAGAACAAACCCTATCCACCCATAGAAAAAACACGACTCTTGCCTCCATAAGGGACTCGACCTATCTCATATGGATCCATAGATTATGGGCATTTATTTGACTGAATCTTGACATGAACTTCAGATCTCAATCTAGGGTTACCTCAAACTAGGGTTACCTCTGTCAATATTACGCCTGTGTCTACTTTTTTTTGGCTCTAAATTATAGTGCAAGCCCTCCTCCATTTATGCTGATATTTATCACAGAACTTGCAACCTACTAACCACCACAAGGCAAGATGGTATCAACCCTCTCTTCTATTTCATTTATAAAATTTAACCAATGAGATTCAATGTAATCTTGTAATGTACTAAAACAAGACACTGAATCCTTCCTACAATTTGCGGAAACAAAACACGATCGCACAATCACATATAAGTAAGAGAAAGAAATTATCAATCCATTGACACAACATGTATCTGGGGAAAGCAAATTCTAAAAATTCTCTATCTTTGTTGTGTATTAAGTCAAGGAATCATGAAACAATACAATGCTTAATCTCTCATGAGATTCTCCAGCTCTCTGCCAATTGTCTCCTGCTGATCTAGGCAAAATCAATCTAGTACTTAGCCAATTATCAGCCTTCCTTTAGCCTGCCTTGCTCACGCAATTCCTATGGAATTAGTTCCCTATTAATTGGGAAAATCAAGCTTCCTTGATTTCATAATCCATCATGGCATCCCAATGACTTTACAATTGCACATGGGCAATTTTCTATAAATACAAATGATAGCTATGTTCCTATGAACTATGTTGCAATAAGGCTCAAGGGCCTTTTTATTATTTAAAAATAAGATAAAACCCTAAACAACAAAAACCCTAACCCAAAAAGATGTAATACCAAGAGTTTATGGGCCCCATTGGGGTTAGTTGGGCAACCAACTTCCGGGGGTCGTAACTTGTTCATATGATCTCCGTTTGACGCACATGATACCTCGTTAGAAAGATCTCTCTGAGGAATACAACTATTGATGTGATTTAATTGAAATATCTAAACCTTTCATGCCCAAAAAATGTCGTTTGGGGCCTCAAAACGGCTCTGAAAGTTCAGGACCCAAAAAATTGATAAAAATAGTAAATTGTGCTATAATTAAGGAAACTAAAAAAATGAAAGAGACAATGGAAAGGGCCCAAGTGGAATAAACGGGTGGCCACCAATATCCACCTCGATCACCTCAACTCAAAGTTCTTGAGCTAACTCAGTCATCATGATGTATTTAACTGACACAAGTTGAATTGAGATGAAATTACAATTTATTGTCCAATTTATTTAAGGGAAAAATAAATTAGACGCCTCACATTTCTCACTCCTGGTACATAAAAATTCTTCACCAGTGTGGGTGCATTTGTTTTTTTTCCTTTCTAGTTGCCAATTTTACTGTTTCTTGTTGCAAATTTCAACACTCCCTCTCAATAAGAAAGGAATTCAATCTATCCCCATCTGGTACCTTTGGAATATTCTGCATGCAACACTTCTCTAGTGTTGTTTTCACTTGAAAACACTGAAATTGAATAGCCTTCGAACAAATGAATCAATATAATGCATCTGTCATCAGAGTCTTCTGAGTGCTGCTAGCTACTACACCTATATAGTACTGGATTATCTGCGTTGCTGCTGACATTGGCATCTGTGCCCTTTGAACTGTTGCCAACTCTGATATGCGCTCCAGTATCTGACATCTATCACTCTGATTTTTGTCTTGCTGACATCAATATAACTGATTCTTCTTGCTACTTTTGTACTGTGGGCTCCTCGTAGCCAGGTTCGATCCATGAAACACACCATATAAATGGACCCTACCCAAATTTCTTATCTTGGGATTATGTCTACACATCACCCCACCTTTCACCTCTAGGTATGGATGCATGTACTCCCTCTACTCATCTGGCTCGAAATTTCCCCACATGGAGGTGTCTACTTGAGTGGATGCTTCCACTTAGTCTCCTCTCTGCTTCTCTAATTGTGGTTGCTCCACAACCTTTTGAGACTGCTTCTGAGGCTACATGTTGAGAGGTAATTTGTGCTCCATCTCAACCACAAAGTCTCTAACCTCTGCTTTTATCCTCATATCTTTGCATGCATATGGTAACTCAAGTGCATATAGGTTCTTGACTCGTGCACATTGTAATTTTCCCTTCATTATTAAAGTTTCTAAAAAAGAGTTGATTTTAAATCGACGATATCTCCCTCATCCGAGCTCCGATTCCACTGATTTTTTTTTCCATTTGGGTAGTTTTTTCGCAAGGAATCAAAATATTTTATTTTATTTTTATTATTATTTTACACAAAAATATTTAGATATTCTCTACAAAATTGCCACCCAAAAAATTCCTAATCTGATACCATGTAGAAAATCTAACCAACGAGATTTAATCTGATCTTGTAATGTACTAAAACAAGATACTAAATCCTTCCTACAATTTGCGGAAAAAAAACACAATCACATAATCACATATAAGTAAGAGAAAGGAGTTATCAATCTCACATCATAAGATGTATCTGGGGAAAGAAACTGCTCAAAACCCCTCTATCTCTATTGTGTATTGAGTCAAGGAATCATGAAACAATACAATTCTTAATCTCTCATGAGATTCTGCAATACTCGGTCAATTGTCTCTTGCTGATCTAGGAAAACTCGGTCTAGTACTTAGCCAATTCTCAGCCTTACTTCAGCTTGCCTTGCTCATGCAATTCCTAGGGAATTAACTCCCTATTAATTAGGAAAATCAGTCTTCCTTGATTGTGCAATCCATCATGGCATCCCAATGACTTTATAATTGCACATGGGAATTTTTCTCTAAATACAACTGATAGTTATGTTCCCTTTAACCTCTTTCTCAACTGGGTCTTCCTCGAAACTGACATGCATGCAACTATTAATAGCGAATTATCAATTATTTGATTGATCATTCATTATGAATTAAACCTAATTCAATTCACTGGACCTCTCACTAGCTCATCACTCAATTAGAACTAGTTAAGCTGATTTTAACTCATTTAATTGAGTTAACTAATTCACACTTGCACCCCACTAATGCATCAACTGCAACTGGATCCCAAAAATATTAGAATCCCTCTAAATGTCTCATCTTATACCCTCAACTTGAATTTATTTAGTTAACTCAGTCATCATGACTTAGTTAACTGACACAAGTTGTTATGAGATGAAATTACAATTTATTGTCCAATTTATTTAAGGGGAAAATAAATTAGACGCCCCACATTCCTCATTCCTGGTGCATCAAAATTCCTCACCAGTGTGGGTGCATTTTTTTTTTGTCCTTTCTCTTTTCCAATTTCACTATTTCTTGTTGCAAATTTCAACATTTCAGAATTTGATGCGGCCTTCACACAAAGACGCTATTGAAATCACATGCCCAGATTCTCATGAGAAACCTCTCTTAAGCTTGATCTGCCAAAAGAGAACCAAAAATATGCCATCCTACTTCCTAGCTCGAACCAACCATTAAGGTATGCAACATTCTTGTGAACCCTCACATGATGAACTTGCCCATGGAGAATGATCGTGACCTCCCTTTAGCAACCCTTACTCAACCCTCATACTCGACCTACTTTAGGAATACATTCTCTTCACCCCCTTGATAAAATGATCTCCTTCTCACTTGATGTTCTTTCCTTCATTCTAAGTCCTCCTTAAATAGTTTTTCCTAGACCTCTTAGGAACCCTCTAGAACTTATGAGTTTTACCCACTTAGACCTTAGGAAATATTAATTTTCCTTTTAGTTTTCTTTTATATTCTAAATCCCATATTGGGTCCAAAATCCTTTTGCTTGGCTTCTTTGCCCATAAAGCCTTTTGTGACCAAACTCACACAAACCCATCTCAATAGGCTTGCAGAGTACCTCCTAAGCTACACAATTCAACAATATAGTCTAGTTGTAGTACCCGTAACTTGGTCGAGCTCTTGTAGTCAAGTGAGGGCTTGGTTGGGTTCCCAAGTTGCAAATTAAATAAGGGTAGTTGTGAGGGCATGATAGCTAGGGAGGGTCAGGGCATGAAAAAGAATGAAAATTCATGCTAACAAATGTTGAACAATGTCAATGCATGTTGAAGAGTGTTAGGGAGTGTCGGGGCATATAAAGGGATAACTAGGTCAAAATGCATGGAAAGGAATGAATAAGAGTGTGTTCCAGGGAGTGTCATCGAATTCAAGTGTGCTTAGGATGAAGTGTGCTAACTAGAGAAGTTCATAATAGGATTTATATGAGGCAAGCCTACGATTGTTATACGGGGCTCGACATAGCACTAGTTTTAGACAAAGGGAGATCACTTTGTGCTAGGCACACCACTATTTTGCCTTTAGTTTTTTTTTATATGAGATGTGACACACTTTGGCTACATGCTCATGTTTTAAACTATTCTAGATAATTTCATATTGTACATTGTTGTGTATAAGTTTTTGGGAACTCAACTTGTGTCTGCTTATATCTTGTGTTCCTTGTGCGTCTTAAGGTTCTTGAAAACTCTCAGTTAACGTTATACTATTTATATGAACTGAACGTACATGTGAAATATTGCCTGTGTAAGCTCCATTGCTTAGTTGTTTTATGGCCATGGCTAGATCAAGTGGTCCTTGTCTGGGTAACTAGTTAAGTGGGACAAGTTGAGCTTGGACATGAGTGGCATAAGATGAGTTATATGCAGTTCTTAGGTGAACAAGGCACAATCTACTTGTAGTAGGTGCAATTGGTCAAGTTGTTGTAGTTGAAGTAGGCCAATATTATCACATGAACTACAATAGCCAAGGACTTGATTGGGTTCCCAAGTCGTGAAAAAATGTAAAGGTTATCAGTGAGGACATGAGTTCGAAGGCGTGCTAGGGAATGCTAATATTTTCCAGATAGTGTGAAGGCATTTCAAACATGCTAAGATGTGCCTAAGTGATAAGGCATGCCAAGATGTGCAAGGGTGTGTCAATGTGTGCCAGGGACTATGAAGGAAAAAAAAGGGAGAAACGAGTTAAACTAAATGGAAATGAACACATAATAGGGTTAATAAGTCATCAATTTACCTTTTCCAAGAGGGGCATGCTAGGCACGCCAACACTAGGTGGAAATAGGTGCCAAGTGCAAATTCTTAGTGCATTCTAATTGCCAAGTATTCCTTTGTTTCTTCTCATCTACTTTCTAACAATTGATCTCAAATAAATTTAATATTAAATCATGCCAAATCATACCAAGGCATCTCAACGTATTCCATACATGCTAAGACTTTCCAAGCGCCAACACGTGTCAAGCGCCAATATGTGTGAGGGAGTGTTATGCATGTTATGAAGTGGAAGGGCATGTTGAAGAGTTCTAAGGTGTGCTAGAGAGTGCTAATGCATGTTGAGGAGGGTTAAGGAGTACTAGGAAAAAAAATTAAGGGAGCACTAGGTATAGGTAAAAATTGATGGAAGTTAATGAATATGAGGAACGTTTGCCAAAGACTAGTGTTCATGAGTGCTAGTTGTCATGCCAAGGAGGGAGTGACAAGGTATGCTAAGAATTGGTAAGGAATGCTAGGGAATATCAAGGCATGTCAATAATTACCAAAGTGTGCTTGGGAGTTCCAGGGTGTTCTAATTATATTGCCAATTAATAGTGCCAAGATATGGCAATACATGTCAGGTGCTAAGGATGTGCAGGGTACCAGGGTATGTCAATACATGTCAAGGCAAAAAAAGGAAGAATCAATACAAGGGTTAATAAGTCGAGACTTTATATTTTTCAAAAGGGGCATGCTAGGTGTTGTTCCTTGAGAAACAATTCTTGGCTGTGTACAAGAATCCGTGCTCAAGACATTAAAGATTATGTCACAAAATGTATATATGTCTCTGTTTCTTAACCCTTCAAATATTAATAATATATTTCCCAAATATCAAATCTTTATTAGCTCTGCAATGCCATGTTCCTTTTATATTGAAGTGAGCGAATGGAAGATGAAGAAAGAAAAGGGATTGCATTGTCGCTCCCCTTTACTTAGCTTATTTATGTTCACTTCTTCAAAGATTTTATTGTGGCAACATGAGTGCTAGTTGTCATGCCAAAGAGGGAGTGACAAGGTATGCTAAGGATTGGTAAGGCATGCTAGGGAATATCAAGGCATGACAAGAAGTCTCAAAGTGTGCTTGTGATTTCCATGGTCTGCTAATTATATGTGCCAAATAGTGCCAAGATATGCTAATACATGCCAGGTGCTGAGGATGTGCAGGGAGTGAGGGTATGTCAATATGTGTCAAGAAGTTTCAAGGAAACAAAAGGAAGAATCAGTAAGAAGGTTAATAAGTCGGGACTTTATATTTTTCAAAAGGGGCATGCTAGCTGTTGTTCCTTGAGAAACAATTCTTGGCTGTGTACAAGAATCCGTGCTCAAGACATTAAAGATTATGTCACTAAAATGTAGATATGTGTCTCTGTTCTTAATCCTTTAAAATGTCACAAAATGTATATATGTCTCTGTTTCTTAACCCTTCAAATATTAATAATATATTTCCCAAATATCAAATCTTTATTAGCTCTGCAATGCCATGTTCCTTTTATATTGAAGTGAGCGAATGGAAGATGAAGAAAGAAAAGGATTTCAATTTTTCATGCTGCTTAAAACAGAAACTGCCATAATAAAATCCTGAAGAAGTGAATAACAAATAAGCTAAAGTAAAGGAGCGCCCATTAAGGATATTTAACTCTTAGATACATAAATATCAAGAGACCTGCAGCTCTAATCACTCTACTTTATTCTCAGATATGGAAATGAAATGAAAACCAAGAAAACTCTTCAACACAGATGGAATAATGGAAACTTGCAAAACTTTTTCATTCATTCAATATTGTTCAGTACAAAATTAGCCTTCAAGGTTCAAAACTCGGAACCTTCTTTCTTCCTTAAGATGTCTTTAAATACAATCTGAACCAAAATGGTTTCCAGTTATAAAACTGATTCCAACTAACTGTAACTGCTTAACTACTCTCTGTAGTGGAGGTACATGCCTCGAAAACATTTTATTACATTTACATGACTTCATTTAAAACAAAATAAAAGATGATAACTCCTAATCTAAGGGAACTGATGTTCCTAAAATAGCGGCTGACTCAATGACTATTTGCGGCTGAACGACTACTTGTGGCTGTTTGGCTGGAAATCCCTTTTCTGTGTCAATAGAAAATTTCTTGCATTCCTTCCAGAGTTTATCTTGAGTTATCGGAGCGTTCTTATAACGATGATATTCCAGTGTAAAGGCAACAACTTGACTGTGAGTGAGGTTACTTGTGAACAATGTCTTCACCATCCATAGCAGAAGGAAATGCCTTTGTAAGAAATTGAATACTATTTCTCCCTTCAATATCTGTGTCTTCTCATGTCGGCCATCTGCTCTGCTTTTTGAAAATATCAATTGATCCTCATAAAATTTCCAGGACATAATCTCACCTCCCTCCCTCCAGCATGAGGGAAAACCTGTTCTCGTCAACTTATCAAACGAAATATCAAATTTCTTAACTATCTCTTTAATTCCCTGTAACCGTTTCTCTGAAGCCTTTAGAAGGTCATTTTTAATGATCATTTTGTTTACCTCTTCAGCATAGAAGTACCTATCCAGTATCCCCATATCTTTCAACTCTTCATCTGTCTTGGCATTAATAAAATTTATGAATTTTTTGGCCCAATTTGATCTTTTAATAGCTACCTGCTTATCTGATAACAACTCCTTTTCATGCTCTGAGACAATGTTTTTCTCTCTGGCAATTATGTTCATGGAAACCCATTTAGACTGCATCTCTGAAGTGATCTCGTTCCAGATGAGATCCTTAGCTTTGATCAGGGAGATATTTCCCTTCAATTTTTCCTTGAGTTCTTTGATCTCATCCTCAGCTTTCTGTAGCTTCTGCTCGTTCTCATTTGCCTTTCCTTCCCATCCTTGCATCAACTTGATAACTGTGGCCAATTCTGACTAGGCTTGTTTGCAATCTCTTTCCGCCATCTTTAACTCTGTGGTTAGCTGAACAACCTGGGCTTGAGGATCAGCTCCACCTGCAGAAAAATCAAAAGTACAAGTATGGTTTTCGATTTGATTATGTAAGGTTATAGCAGTCTACTTTACCTTATTGAGTTCTTCGTCCTTCTTCATCAACTGTTGTCGCAGTTCCTCTTTTTCCTTTTCAACCTCTGCTACTTCGGCTGCCAACGAGTGCTCTGTAGCTGGCAATTTCAACTTTTTCCTTAATGAAGATATTTCTGCTTCTGCACTCTTCATAAGTTTTTGAATTGCGCTTTTATCATTTGGATCGACCCCGATTTTCATTATGATTTTTTTCAGCTCTTCATTCTGAGTAGTTAACGCTCTTGCATTGGCTTTTTCCATCTTGCATTGTTTGACAACCTTAGCAAGCATATTTTCTGTCTTGACTGTTGTAGCAGTGGTCTTGCTCAAATCATTGACAATCAACTGACCTGTTTGCATGTGGAGATTCATTTTGTCCCACAAGGGGATCTTTTTCACATCCATGACTATATTCAACTCCTTAAAGCTGCCTGAGGGCCCCAGAGACATTCCTGTCGGATGCGACAGCGCCATTTTAAACTGATCTTTCTCCAGATCCATTACAGTCAAAAGTCTTGTTTGGTCAGCAGGTATATGGTGCTCTGCTTGTGTCTCTATATTGGCCTTTATTCTTTGGTTCTTTTCTTCAATCTGTGAGAACACTTGCTTCATGGAAGGAGCCTTTTCCAAATGAAGTTCTGGTCTGCTAGGAGATGAAGGGCCACCTTGTTCTTCACTGACCTGGAGAGTAAAACCAGGTGAATTGGAAGAGTGGTCTTCTGCTAATTTAGTCCTTTTCTCCTCTCGGGGTTCCTCCTCATCGATCTCAATAACATCATCTCTCCCTCTTTTGCTCATCTTTTCCAATATTGCAGGTGTTTGAATACTGATCCTTGATGAACTTGGCCCTCCTGGATTAGCCAATTTCTCTAAATCCGGTTTACTCACATGAGTAAAAGCAACATACCCATTCTCGACCCTTTTTTGTGAAATAATCCCATGTGGGTCATAGGCCCATTTCTCTCCCAACAGCAACTGTGTTTCTTCCAATATTTTTGATACCTCCTCAAAAGCTTGTCTTGTGTTAACAACAAAAGGGCCTACACTCATAGGCAACTTGTACATTAATCCTTTCTTCATGGGCAGAAAATGAACTTGATCCACATTAAGACTTTGCCTTATAAATTCCAAGGCAAACAGTCTCATGGGAACAAAGGTTGGAAGCCTATAAGGCTCAATACTGGCTCCATATAGCCTTATCTCAGAATAATCTTCAAAAACAAACCAGTCTCCAAATTTACAATTAGGTCCTAATTGTAAGAACTCCTGGGCCTTTGGCAGGAAGCATGGAGGAAGAGTTCCATTAAGAATTTTATAAGCAGTGGTCATGAAATGGTCCACAAATTCAAACAACCTGGCTTCGTTTTCTTCTTTTCTAACCATATCAGTCCAAAGTAAAACTGACTGCTTATTTTTATTACTATCCATTATATTTAAACCCACACTCATAAACTCTTCAACGTTTTGATATAAGAATAAGTAAACTACCAGTGAGGGAAATCTGAAAAAACCTATTAAAGGGAAGGTGATCAATTGAGAATTCACCACTTCCTGCCAAAAGGATGGGATATCTAGCACCACCCCTGGTTTCATCATAAGAGCGAACATCCCCAGGGCTGCCTTGTCAATTTCGCGATCATCATCTCTCCCCAAAATCTCCATAATACAGCTAAGGATTGGCCTGTATTGAACATTGAACGCCTCTAAACTGAATTTTCCCGTTTCAAATTGAGTCTTCTCTGGACTTGATACCAAAAACGACATGCAACGATTAAACTCTTCATTTGAAAGCTCCTCGAAATACTGAATCAACGAATCTTCAGAGAACTGCAACGGAGAATCATTTTCTGGAAAACATAATGCCTGACGCATTAATTGAGTTGAAACCTGCAGAATATTTTCCCCTTGGGAATTCATAACAAAACACTTGCCTGGGTACATAGACGAAACTAACCAAGAAATAAATTCGGGGAAGAAATGAGTTTTTGGAATACAAGCGGACAACACTCCCGAACTTTGCATAGCAGAAAACACAGGGGACTTGTCAGTGTTCAAGGTTACTTGATAATGCAAGAGAGGATGGTTTACGGATGACGCGGTATCATGAACATCTTTCTCGCTATCTAGGAGGGGACTGAGACTTGACAAACCAGACAATGATGTTCGCTTGGCCATGACTGACAGGAATTTGAAAACAATTTGCGAAGTACTGAATAGCGCAAAGGTGGCGGGACGTGGTTTAAACAGGGCAAACAGTCACAAATAAAACACAATGGAATGGAAAAACCCCTTTTATAGACTACGGAAACCGTAATAAATGCAAGAGTGACGTGGAAAAACAACTAACAGTGAATGACAGCTTGTTTTCCACCTCGACAGATGACGTCATGCGGGGGGTCTGTGAGTACGGCGGAAAGTTCCTACCCATACCCCCCGTAATTAATTTGAGCAGTCGATCACCGAATTTCTGAGATCTGACCGGTCAACTGCGGGGGGTCGGGATTTGATAACCGACGGGCTAATTGACCCCCCGCAATTGCATATCCATACGCTTCTTTGCTTGAATGTGACTTTCGCTCCGGAAGCTGCTCGGGCTTTAACCTTAATACATGTATATATCAACCTAAGGTTGGCCCGCTTCATGTATATGAATAAAAACTGAAATACATTGCATTCCTCTCTTTTTTATGCTAAAGTATTAAAACTTCATACTAAAGCATATTAAATGCAAGAGTGACGTGGAAAAACAACTAACAGTGAATGACAGCTTGTTTTCCACCTCGACAGATGACGTCATGCGGGGGGTCTGTGAGTACGGCGGAGAGTTCCTACCCATACCCCCCGTAATTAATCTGAGCCGTCGATCACCGAATTTCTGAGATCTGACCGGTCAATTGCGGGGGGTCGGGATTTGATAACCGACGGGCTAATTGACCCCCCGCAATTGCATATCCATACGCTTCTTTGCTTGAATGTGACTTCCGCTCCGGAAGCTACTCGGGCTTTAACCTTAATACATATATATATCAACCTAAGGTTGGCCCGCTTCATGTATATGAATAAAAACTGAAATACATTGCATTCCTCTCTTTTTTATGCTAAAGTATTAAAACTTCATACTAAAGCATATTTTTGAATTCTTATTTGTTTTTTTTTTTGAATTTTTTCATTTTTAAATTTCAAAATGAAATATAAAAAGGATATGTAGAAAATGATCCACAACTAGGCACACTAATAATAGGTCCCAATACATTTCAAGTGGCATTGTGTGCCAAGTGCTAATGTATGTCAATACATTCAACCGAGGTGTTCCAGGGCATGCTAGGGACTACATGCATGCCAAAACACGCTAGGAGACTTCCATGTTGTGCTAGTGCATGCCACCATGTGCTTGGGCGTCAGTGTCATGACAAGATGTTCTAGGTACAAAGTTATTCCAGAACATGTGAGGTGCTAAGAAATGTTAGTGTGTGCCAAATCATTAATTTAAGGTGTGCCCAGATTTTTTAGGAGTGTTAGGTATTTCTCTTTAATAGAATTGTCAAAGTTTGATTATGTATTAAATAATATATTTCCTACACACACTAGTGGAACTTTATCTAAAGGGAATTTTCTAGATATTAAACTTAATAGATATGAATCATGTGTTCACTCATAGGAAAACTATATTCGACTAGTCATTACTTGAGGGAAATTATATACACTAATTACTTCTTAAAAAATTGATTGACTCCAACCACTATGGCCTTGGAAATATGATAAAAAATACTCCACAATAATGGTCTTAAATCATTATTTTTTAACAAAAAATATATTAACAGGCACATAGCGTCATCAAAAACTCATTCGAATGATCAATGATGACGAACATTTTTTGATCGTCACCAAAAGTAACAAAAAGAGCATTGGTGAGGGTCATTAAAAGTTCGTCACTAGAAGTGTCACCAAAGAGAGAATTAGTGATGGCCTTTAACGACCCCCACCAAAAGTGTCATTGAGAATGGCTTTGGTGACGAACCTTAAAGGACCATCACTATATACACTTACAGTGATGCTTTTTTAAGGACTGTCACCATATGTGACACTGGTGATGGACCTTAAAGGTCCGTCACAAGCATGACCCTCACCAATGTCCTTTTTTCTTGTAGTGAAGGTCTGCCTCAGGTACCACGGCTATCCCCCCCCGCAGTCACCTGTGTGATACCTAGGAAAGGAGACTAAGGGCACCAGTTCCAATCGACAGCCGGGCAGAATGGTGTTAGGTCAAGATTCAACAAATAGGAAAGGGGGTATCTCTCTTCTCTGCCTTCACTATCCCTCACACTTAACTCTCTGGAGGTATAGATTTCCCGGTCCATTGAACGAAGTTGGATTTCACTCATTAATCAACTTCTACGTTTGAAAATTTTGAGCAGCCTTGGAGAGTTAACTCTCCACTCACCTATTCCAAGGCCCTACGACCTAGACTAGTTGGTGTATAATCAATGACAATGCAAAAAATTCTAGTTCATTTTAGTTAATCGCGTGATTTTGAATGGTTGTTATTTAAGTCACGGGTAGATGGAGAATGAAACTTATGATGTTTTCAACGCAAAAGAGAAATCAATAGAAAACCTACTTCATGAATAGGCAATTTTTTCCTTTCGATGAAAAGAGATTTATACTTGGGTTCTACGAAGCAACTAATAAACAAAAATATTTGTTTTTTCTTTTCAATATTACTCTTCACACCCTTCAAAAAGCTACCAAAAAAGACTAGAATGCTTAAAGGTGCAACTAATTCAAAAACTAACAATGATAAATGCAAATCCTAGGACTACTCACAAAGGGAAGCAAAAGAGAGTTTTTCAAAAAGATTGGTCCGATCACTTTGATATAAAAGCAGAGACAAGCCCCAACAAGAACTTCTTTTCACACAACATTGCCAAAAAATCCTTGATATAAAAGAGACAAATCCAAGCAAGGACTCCTCTTGAAACGAAGCAATTGAACCAAGAATGAGAAACTAGAAAATTTCTTCAAAATGGATGAAAACCGTAAAAATAAACCAAAGCAAAAGCAATGGAAAACAAGAATGTTTTTTGGCTTTTCACTTTTTAAGGAAACAAGAAAATTTCATTGAGACATGTAGAAATTATATACAATATGCATGTATATATCCGGACTCTCCTGATCTAACAATATTTATCTTGTTGCTAAATACAGAATCCTTCCACTATAATTCTTGCAGAAATTTAATCAACAATTGCAAAACACATGAAGCAATAAAAACACACATAACACAGTTGTTTAACGGGAAAGACTGAAGCTAAAAACCCCAACTATATATTATGTAACATGGAGGTCATATGACAATCTCATACAAACATACAAAGCTTATCACAAGCTCTCAGTATAGTACAATCGTCATACACTAATCAGGACCAATCTTGCAAATCCATGCATCGATCTTTGCCTCCTGCTAGCCTGCCTCCACTGTGCAATACAAGCTGATTACAAAGACCAATTCAATGTAATCCCACTCTCATTGACTGCGTTGTTATCATTGGCAACTCCAATGTATATGTAGATGCAATCCATGCATCACTAGTAGTCACAACGGATAGTCTATCTTGCCCTTTCACCTATCTCTCCATTGGTCTCCACTGAAACTGTCCATGCACTGTAGTTAACTGATGTATTGTTTAATTGATTAATGAGTTATTATTTAGTGAATTAATTATTAATTAATTCACACCACTCTCACTAGTGTATCGATCAGTTAGACTAGATACAACTAGCTCAAATGTGTTTAACTGAGTTAACTGAACACAACTCCACCAACTACTTCTATAACTCCACCAAACTCTGTCACATGAGTTCTAACTGAAGTCCTCCATGCAATAGCTCCAGTAAACCCTTAGGAATAGCGTAATTTCTTCTGGCAGCTGCTGTGCCACATCTGTGCACTTAACCGGGGGTGTGCACGAAGAGAATAAGATAATGTTTAGAGTCCAAATATTATTAAGAGCTAATAATATTGACATATCTATTTTTTAGGTAAATATGTGTAAGTGATTAGCTAATATGTCTAAACATAGAAGTCCATCTATTTTTCCAACTTGACCAACCATCCACAAATAGCCTCACACTTTACATATAGAATATGCTCACCATGTCTAAAAATAGACATACACCTAAAAATAGCCTGTGTGTGGCCCCCACCTAGTTTAGGTGATCACTTTCCAACTAGGATCGGGAAAGATGTTTCAGGATGCCTCCTTCACTATTTCTTGTTGCAATGTTCAACACTCCCTCTCAACAAGAAAGGACTGTCTTTGCATGCGACATGCAACTCCATGCATTCGCCCTGCAACCTTCACAAGCGCCATGCAACTCCATGCATCCGCTCTGCAACTCTTCCGAAACTGAATAGCCTCCAAACTCCAGCGTCGGTGTAATGTATCTATCATCGAAGTCTTTGACTTCTACGTACCAACTGCACATGTCTTCAAGAACCACTCTGTTGTTGGAACTCTGCACCCATGCACTGCGCACTTCTTGTCGACTACGAGGCTGGCAGCTCGATCTCAGAATATGTCACTTTGATCTGCCCACATCAATCCAGTCAGTTTTCTGTGTATGCACGTGTGGGATTGGTGGGCACCTCGTAACCAAGTTCAATTCATGAGATCCACACCATCTCCATGAATCTTGAAATTTCTTCTTGGATTATCCATGCATGTCGCCCCACCTCTTACCTGGTGGTATAGCTACATGCACTCCCTCTGCCCATCTGGCACGAAATTTCTCTGCATGAGTGGTTGCTCCCACTCCATGATCCTCATCTTGTGGCTGCTCCACATCCCGAGGTTCACTCTTACTTGCATGCAAATCCTGCTCCCTCTCAAGCTTCAATTGCATGTCTTTCTTGCACTTCCCAACAATAGGAAGCTCCGTAGAAATCCCATCTACTTCAAATCTATAAAGATTCTTCTGCATCTCCAGTTGTGGCTGCTCCACAACCTTCTAAGACTGCTTCTCACGCTGCATGTTGAGAGGCTCCCTCTCAACCACCAAGTCACTAACCTCTTCTTTTCTCCTCAAAGCTTTGCATGCATCTTGTACCTCAGTGCATGTAGATTCTTGGCTCGCGCACATTGCAATTGTCCCGCCGTCGCAAAATTTTCTAACAAAAGAGCTGATTTTAAATCGATGATATCTCCCTCATCCGAGCTCTGATTTGACCGATTTGTTTTTTCAATTTGGGTATTTTTTCGCAAGGAATCCAAATATGCTATTTGTTTCTGAAAATATTTCACCAAAAATTTCAGATATTCTCTGCAAACTCGCGCACCCAAAAATTCCTGCTCTCATTCCATGTAGAAAATCTATAACACAGCTCTGATACCATGTAGAAATTATATACAATATGCATGTATATATCCGGACTCTCCTGATCTAAAAATATTTATCTTCTTGCTAAATACAAAATCCTTCCACTATAATTCTTGCAGAAATTTAATCAACAATTGCAAACACATGAAGCAATAAAAACACACATAACACAGTTGTTTAACGGGAAAGCCTGAAGCTAAAAACCCCAACTATCATATTATGTAACATGGAGATCATATGAAAATCTCATACAAAGCATACAAAGCTTATCACAAGCCCTCAGTACAGTACAATCGTCATACACTAATCAGGACCAATCTTGCAAATCCATGCACCGATCTTTGCCTCTTGCTAGCCTGCCTCCACTACGCAATCCAAGCTGATTACAAAGACCAATTCGATGTAATCCCACTCTCCTTGACTGCGTTATTATCATTGGCAACTCCAATGTATATGTAGATGCAATCCATGCATCACTAGTAGTCACAACGGATAGTCTATCTTGCCCTTTCACCTATCTCTCCACTGGTCTCCACTGAAACTGCCATGCACTATAGTTAACTGATGTATTGTTTAGTTGATTAGTGAGTTATTATTTAATGAATTAATTAACTAATTAATTCACACCACTCTCACTAGTGTATCAATTAGTTAGACTAGATACAACTAGCTCAACTGAGTCTAACTGAGTTAAACTAAATACAACTCCACCAACTACTTCTCCAACTCCACCAAACTCTGCCACTTGAGTTCTAACTAAGTCCTCCATGCAATAGCTCCAGTAAACCCTCAGGAATAGCATAATTCCTTTTTGGCGTACAACGTGCCACATCTGTGCACTTAACTAAAGTGCTCAAAGAGAGTAAGATAATGTTTAGAGTCCAAATATTATTAAGAGCTAATAATATTCGACATATCTATTTTTAGACTGGCAATCTAAAAATAGATTCCGCCCAATATGTCTAAAAATAGAAGTCCATATATTTTTTCCAACTTGACCAGCCATCCACAAATAGCATCCTGCAACTCATAGAATATGATCGACATGTCTAAAAATAGACATAGTCTAAAAATAGACTTTGCGACAAAAATCACCTGTGTGGGCCCCACCTAGTTTAGGTGATCACTTTCCAACTAGGATCAGAATGATGTTTCAGGATGGCTCCTTCACTGTTTCTTGTTGCAATCTTCAGCAAGACAAGCACAAAACTACCAAAGGTCCCAAATCAAGAAATTGAGCCAACAAGGAAACTTCCAGTTGCACAAGCCAACTATGCCACTTTCGTAGCGGGACTCAAACAATCAAAATGAAGTAACCAACTCAAGAAATTGATTCAAAATAGTAGTACAAACTTTAAGCAAACAAAAACTTCAAGAAACCAATGAAAGGAAACTTCAAGATTCACTAGAAAGCTGGACCCAAGAAGCAAGAAAACCAAGAAAGTCAAGAAGGAAAAAACAAAAAATTGAAGCAATGCATAAGGCAAACATGAGAAAACTAACAAAGGATCACTGTTCTAAAAGGTCAGAACAACCAATAGCTTCAGAAAGAAGTCTTGGTGCTATAACCAAAACTGAAGCTTCACCAAACAGGTAAAACCCTAGAATGACTAGGTATTCACTTGAAAAGGAGAGACACTGACATACAACAAGAAGAATCACAGTTCAGACACCTAAGAGGTTTCACAAGGATGACCAAAAACAGGTAGGAAAGACTTATAGGGTCCCAAAATTTAATTTTTGAAATTTTACTAGGCATATGCGGATCCACTATGTGAAACACACATGTATACGTGACTCTACCTAAAGAAACATACGTATACGCAGGTCCCTTTGGAAGAAACATAAGGTATACACGACTATGTACACACTAAGTAGCATATAGAAATTGTAATAAAGAAAAAATAAAAAACCCAGTCCTGATCCAGAAGATCGAGACTTCTACTTGAATGGGAAAAGAACCTATTAGACTGAAAAAGAGGTCAAACTTCTAGGAAACCCAAAAGACAGAGAAAAACAACCCAAACTAGGAATTACATGGATGTAATCCCCAATGGAGTCGTTAGTTCTATTACAGGAAAATCTACCCTAAGGTATGGGTTGAGGGACCTAATAGAGCAGAAGGAATATCATCACAAAAAGCACTCCAATTATCATCTTTAATGCTTGAAATAGAAAATTGAGGATAGATGACCTTACCCGTTTTTCCTACATCTGAGGTTCATCCCACAGGGTGAAAACCCTCTGCTACTCCTCATTCTTTAGAACCTACAAATCAATGAAGGAAAAGCATACAAACTAGTTGCACAACATATATGTCCTAAATATCAACATGTTAGCATATATAATCTCATAAAAATAACATGAAATAAACCATTACAAGATCATTCAACATGTATAGGAGACATGTAGTACAAAGATATTAGGAATGGGAAATAGCTTCTTTTATTAATAATATGTAAATGGGAAGTGGATAAATTGCTTGAAATTTTCCACAGCTCCAAGCGAAACCATCCTCTGGATCCGTCTATCCCTAGCCTCACAAATCTTCTTCCATAAAGCGTGCAAAAAGGATGTCACATAAAGTGGGGGTGAACATCACAAGGAAATAAGGGTTTCCTCGACCTAGGAATTTCAAGAGCCACAGGGAAATATTAGACTTGATCAGGGCTATAATAGGCTATAATATCAATATCATTCTCTCTCTCCTCCCTTAGGCCATTCCCTTGAGGTGTATTTATACTTCCTCAAATTAGCTTTTTCAGTTGGGAAACAGTCAAGCCACGGGCTAGGGTAGTTAAGTTACAGAAAAAAACCGTAAGCCCCGCGTAATTAGTAGGGAGTTTTTATATTGCTAATATTTTAAATAGGATATGCAGGTCAGATATGATTGGACCTACGTCTGCACGTAGAAAAAATTTGGCAGAGTCACGTATGGAATTCAAAATATTGTTTTTTAAGAAGTTTGATGAAGTCTGAATGGAAGGGTTGCCCAAGACCAATGCATAAGTCATCAAGTATATAAAGGTGATAAATGATGCAATAACAATTGGAGATATGGGTTAATATTTTTTTTTCGGTAGAATTGAAGCATTAGACCAAAGGGATTACCAGTGTATTTTTATTAATGATGAATTAATTACATAAGAGGATTACAATAAGAAGTTAAAGGAAGTGGCTAGAGACAACTTAAGTTCACCAACATAAAGGGAATTTTGACATGAAGATATTTCCTTGAAGCAATGGGGGGAAATGATTTTTATATTCAACATGAAGTGAAGATCACATTTTGTGGTAAAACCTACTTTTGCAAAATATATTAAAGTAGATGAGATTTATAGGAAGGAAACAAATATGAAAATTCCGGATGAAGACGAGTGGGATAAGTTGTGTGAGTTACTAGAGTAATTGATAACTCCAAATGCAGTAACAGGATCAGCCAGCGTAGCAAAGACAGAAAAGACAACTCAGCAACAACTTCCTCCAGATCTGGGCCACCTCTTGATGCAGTTTCCACCTACCCTATTAGTCCGCAGAATAGATAATTTGTTTAGATTTTGCTAAATATACCTTGTTGGTTGTGACAAGAGTTTTGTACATATTATTATAAATACTTCACACTTCGAAGTATTATGGGTTGATTGTTGAATATTATTTTCTATAAGCTATTGTACTTTTTCCAGTCGATGGACTGATCATTAATACAAGGACTTCTTCACAGGATTCATGTGTTGGACAAATTAGTGAAGTGCTTCTCTTCGTTTATGTGTTATTTCGTTGTTTTAAGAGCCATGTTTATATGATTGTTTATAGTCGAAGCACTACGGGGTGTTTTATTATATTAATATTTCATGGTCTAATTATGTTCATAAAAATTGGAACGCCCACAATTCATAACAAATATTGGAGATTTACTATCCTATTTTAAAGTTTCATTTTTATGTTTGTCGAAGGATGGTGCCGAATTGTCGAAGAACCACCGGATGAGTAGCTGCTTCTCTTTGGTTTGGTTTTCTTGCTTCGCGGCCCACTTAATTGGGCATGTTTTTGCTTATATTACTGTGCTAGACCTCTATTTTATTTTTGAATTCTGTAAACACTGTAATCGTCAAAGATATCAAACGATGGTTCCCCTGCGTGGGCAATGCAACGACCTGAAAAACGTTCAAGACTAGTTTCCCTGTATGAGGGCAGTCTTCTTTTTTGATTTTTTGATGACAAATTTGCCATAATTATGGGCAATGTTTTTGACTTCGGTCATGCTATAATTTTATTCCCACTGTTAATAGATTAACTTTACTTAGAAAAAAAAATGTTGCCCTGTTTCTATTTTAAACTTGTTTTTTGAAATACAGAGCCATGTTTATATGATTGTTTATAGTCGAAGCGCTGCGGGGTGGTTTATTATATTAATATTTCACGGTCGAATTATGTTCATAACAATTGGAACGCCCACAATTCATAACAAATATTGGAGATTTAATGTCCTGTTTTAAAGTTTCATTTTTATGTTTTCCGAAGGATGGTGCCGAATTGTCGAAGAACCACCAGATGAGTAGCTGCTTCTCTTTGGTTTGGTTTTCTTGCTTCGAGGCCCACTTAATTGGGCATGTTTTTGCTTATATTACTATGCTGTACCTCTATTTTATTTTTGAATTCTGTAAACGCTGTAATCGTCAAAGATATCAAACGATGGTTCCCCTACGTGGGCAATGCAACGACCTGAAAAACGTTCAAGACTGGTTTCCCCGTATGAGGGAAGTCTTCTTTTTTGATTTTTTGACAAATTTGCCATAATTCTGGGCAATTTTTTTGACTTCGGTCATGCTGTAATTTTATTCCCACTGTTAATATATTAACCTTACTTAGAAAAAAAAAAGTTGCCCTGTTTCTATTTTAAACCTGTTTTTTGAAATACAGAGCCATGTTTATATGATTGTTTATAGTTGAAGCGTTGCGGGGTGGTTTATTATATTAATATTTCACGGTCGATTTATGTTCATAACAATTGGAGCACCCACAATTCATAACAAATATTGGAGATTTACTGTCCTATTTTAAAGTTTCATTTTTTTTTTTATAAATTGAACTCGCTGTCGGTATACCGACGCTTTTTAAGCTTTGGTCTTCCGACGTTTTGAACGATTTCCATTTTTGTCGGTCTTGTGACGTCCGTCAATATTGCGGCAGTTCTTTCTAGTGTCAGTATTGCGACGCTTTTGGAATGCGTTGGTATTGCGACGCTTCTGGAAAGCGTCGATCTTGCGACACTTTTGCAATGCGTCGGTCTTGCGACACTTTTGTACGGCGTCAGAATTGCGACAGTTTAAAAACGTCAAAAGAGCGACAGTATAAAAACGTTGGAAGAGCGATGTTCAAAACGTCGGACCACATTTCGTCAGAATTGCAATAGTTTACAAACGTTGGAAGAGCGACGGTATAAAAACGTCGGCAGAGCGACGTTCAAAACGTCTGACCACATTTCGTCGGAATTGCGACAGTTTACAAACATTGGAAGAGCGACGGTTTGGGAAACATCGGAAGAGAGACGCTTGTTTGGAAGCGATGAAAAAAGTGTCGGTATTGCGACACTTTGTCAAGGCGTCGAAATTGCGACGTAATGGCGAACCACGTTTTTCCCGTCCTCGAACTGTCGCTCTTGCGACGACTATGTGTCGGAATAGCGACGAAGTGGCCGTTGGAAATTGGGCCAAATTTTCTAGTGGCATAAGCATAGTCACGTCCCAAGAGTAAATTAAAATCAAAGGGACCTTGGACCACCATCACATCTATATAAATGATTTTCCCTCCCAAAGTAATAGGAAACTTCGGAAGGATCCCTAACAGTTGACTGGTTCTTCTGTTAAACGCAATAGATTCTGTGTAATAGGCACAAGTGATGGAGAACCAAAAGCTTGCCAAGTAGTGGAAGACATAATACTAACAGACACGCCTTCATCTATAAGGGTGCTGGGTATGACCACATGGGAGGCCTGTACCATGATCTCAAAAGGCACATAATAATGAATGCAGTATCCTACGAATCGACTCCAATCGAAGGAAGTGACCAAACTACTCGGAGGGGGTACCATTGAAATGAGATGGTTATCCCCTGGTGTTACCGGAGCAAGAGGAGGATCCTCCTGGACCATAGACATGGGAGCAGGAAGAGAAACTTCTTGAGTCACAGGGACGGGAGGATCTTTCTCCAAGTCCAAGGAATATGAAGAAACAAGAAGAACGCGAGAGGGATGAGATCCACTCTCGATGGAAAAGATCTGGAACCACAGGTGAGATCACATTGACTGGTTCCATGACTAATGGTTAGTTGGGAACAGATTCATGAATTTGAATTTCCGAGGGAGCAGGATCGACCAAGGATGACTCTCGACCGATCGTGGAATCAAATAGCAGAGGACTCAAAGAAAGTTTCTAGTAACCAACCGGAAGGAAAGGTGTAGAAACAGTAGGGTTTTACAACACTCTCGTGGCTTGATCCATGTACATAAAAAGGTGAATGAACGAGGCCCTTCACAAAACTTACAAGGATTGGTAATCTTACCCTGTTTCTTATGAATCTTATCATGGATAGTCGAAGATGTGCCACCAATATGACTTCCAGAAGACAAAGGCAATGGCGGAAGACCATCGAACCATGCCTTGAGCACCTTGGGAATGCCAGGGAAATCTTGAAGGAAGTGGTCACCCTTGCACAGCTTGCAAGGGAATTTGACTTTCCGTGGAAGGTTGGATGGTTTATTGATGGAAGGTTTCTTAGGAGAAACAACTGCAGCATTAACCTCTCGCTTATCTGACTTCTTATTTTTTGTCTTCTTCTTCTTCTTCTTAGCCACCTGGTTACTAGAATCCAGAATGTCACCAGGTGAAGTAGAAGAGAAGGATGAATAAATAGGAAAAAGAAGGGGAGAGGTCCACCTTAGAATAAACATGATGTTGTTCAGGTGGAGGAGATGGTTGTACAGAGTGCGGAATAATCGATATCACAGAGGTCGAGAATAACCAAACACACAAACCAATAGTTAACCCAGGAAGGGATAATGTTTCCATATAAGGAGCACCAACAATACCAAAAGTAGGAAAAGGACCAGGATTCCCTTTGGAGGGGATTCCTTGGTTGGTAAACTCCAGAAACGTTTCTATTGGAAAAAACCATAAAATAAAACGCTAAGGAAGATAACGCTAACCAGGAATATTTCGTGGGCAGTTAATTTTAAGACATTGAAACAAAACTCTGTTGTTTCATATTTTAAGAGTCGAGAAACAGGAAAAAGGTGACTCTATCACTTTCAGGTTGAAACGAGCATGAAAGGACAAGTGCTCGATGATCTGTTCTCTTTTTAAAGAGTCACGAAAAGATCGAAATGACTACTTAGGTAATCTAAGAAAAAAGGTGTGGCAAGTTTCCGTGAACTGCCATATACACCTTGGTGATCAAATGAAAGAGAAATGACCAAGGACTTAACGTACATGCAGGTAGTCTCCCCGAATGTTGTGTTCGGTGTATCACAATTATAGGGCAACATACTCGGCTTCCTACGGATAAAGGATTGCAACCTATGAGGGTCTCCCTTTATATACTCGACGGTACGGGGAGCACAAGTCCATACTAGCACTGTCTACTGCCAGATGGCAAACAACATCTAATAGGTTTAACGACGCCAGAACACGTCACTAGCCTAGACCTCAAATAATGTTTGCGTTAGGTTCCAATTCTTCCTTAGGTTAATTGAATAAATTTTATGGTTGATCTTGGATTAATGTTTCAGTTTCAAGGCCCTATCGAATGTCATATGATAATCTCCTACATGCAGCTATATGAGAAAATAAATCTTTCAATTTGATGAATACTATCTAGTTAAGGGAAGAGTATCAAACAATGATGCAACAAACAACAAACGAAACCTTTCCAAACTAGATGGCTTTCACTATTCAAAAGTAATCAAAAACTTTCAACGATGCGAATTATGCAATTGTAATCTATGCACAATTTCCGTTTTCTTTTGAAAGAAAAATAATGCACTCAATGCATTTTTCGATGAAATGAGAATCTACTTAATGCATGCTTTTAATGAAATAGAATGCACGCAATGCCATTTTTAGCTTTCAATCATTAAACAATGTAATCTAAGTTCAATGATGGATCTCAAAAATACTTTTCAATGCAAAGTGATCTAATGCATTTTAACGAAAAGAAAACTCTGAGACGAAAACTAAATGAACGCAAATTTCCTTAATGGAAGGATGAATGAAAAAGGGATGCAAACAAACACTAAGAATGCAATCGTTGTTTTAAACACTTTGTAACGAAATTACTCAAAAGGCTACATGACATATGAGGTCAAGAACAAAGAGGACTTCCAAAGTGTGGGCTCAAAACAAAGCATTCATTCCCCTTTACACGAAGCAATAATAGACAGAAAAATTTTCAGCTGAACAACGAGCAATGTAATCTATGCTAACCAGTGAACAAGCGAACGAAATGAACTCGGACATACACTTGAAACTTGAACACTCAATCAACCAAAAATCAAAAGGCAATAAACTAGAGATGGCTCACCAAGAAAGGAGACTGACTCAATCAGCAGGGTGATGTCCCACGAAGCATGCAACAAGGCAATTGATTCACGATCTTATAAAAACTAGGATGTAAGGATGCATGTCCGAACAGAAAAAACAACAAGAAAAAAGAAAACCAACAAGCCAATCAAACCCACTTGAGTGAAGGGGAGAATATGTAAATCATACAGAGAAAAGGACTGGAAGGGAAAGACACACTGGTGAAGGACTTAGGGAAAAAACTTAATTTTTCACACACCCTAAAATTGGCACGAATTTTTGTGGCTGAAAGAGAAATCAACACTCCAGGTGAATACTGATCCTAATTTAGCAACTCAAACATCTTTTGCAGATACAGAAATTTTAGCAGCTTTGACTACAACTGATGCAGAAAAACTAGCTCAAGATTTGGCCATTCAGAAGCAGGCACATGAGGAGTTACAACAGAAGTTTCAAGTTCTTGAGTCTTAAAAAAATTAAAAATGATACTTTATCTGTAGAGGAAATGCAGAAGACTCATCAGTTAGGACTTAAGGTCAAAGAACTAGAGAGTGAATCTCTAATGGAAACAACTTTGGGTGAAGCTAAGTAGAGTATCTGGGAAGACATCAGCAAGTCCATCACTGAAGTATGGCAATACATACATATCATCTTTGAACAACAGGAACTCATCAACAAATGTAGAACAACAATTCAAGAGCAGAAAGATAAACTCAAGAAGAAACCAAGTGAAGCCACTGGCATGATGAAGGCTCTTAATTCAAAGAATGAGGAGGAGTTGGAAGCAATCAACATCTTCGACAAAACTGCAACCATTTTGGAGATAAAGAAAGCTTTGCAAAAAATAAATTTAATCAACCAATTGCAGACTAAATGTGAAGCTTTAAATATTATTGTTCAAAGGTTTCATACTAAATTTAATATTTTAAATTATAAAGGATAACCAGGATTGGTAGGATTAGATGATAAGTTGATTAAGTTAGAATATTACTGCAAAAATTTATACACAATTTCAATATACAAGTGAAAGTTTGCAAGTATCAAAGGTCAGATTACAAGGAAAGCTTTTTTTGAAGCTCTGCAGTTTGATTTGATCATTCAACATCAAATCAAACATTTATTTATTCAAAGACCAACTTTTGACAGATATACTGAAGTAGATGAATTCTTCAGGAAAATGATGAGTGTATAAATCCCATGTCAAGGTCAATGGGATAAGTTTTGTGAAACCATCGAGTAAAAGGATGAATTTTATAGAATTCCAACACATCAAATTTTTGAGGGTCCAGTGAGCAACAACTTCCATCAAAAGGGGCCAAGTCATCAACAACTTCCCAAAAAACATAGACACTCCATCTATCTGTCTCCTTCTTTTATTCTTCTTTATTCTATTATTGTAAATCAGTTAAGATATTTCTCAGTTTTGTGAATTAGTATAAATAACTCTCAGTTCAAGTTATTAAGGGTTGCACCCTTGGATGAGCGATTTTTTGTAAGCATAAATTGTACAATTCTTTTGATCATCAATAATACAAGAAGGATTCTGAATTTGTCTCATACAGTTCTGTTTTCTCTGTGAGTTTTTCCAGTTTTCATACATTTTGTTTCTTCATATATTTAATTATTATCAAGATAACTGGGTGAGTTTGACTATGTTTCAACAATCTTATAATTCCTCCTGAAGTTATTATCAGTATAAAGAATGATTTACTTAACAGTTTGTTGATGTAAGTCCCTTTCATTTATAAATTATTAGCATCTTGATAATGTTAGATATATTTTGTTGAGCTTTTAGACATTTTTTAACAACTTTCAATCTTATGATTTATTGAAGAATTCAATTTGAATATTTAATAATCATATCCTCTTACATAAGTCCACTTAATCAATTTACAAAATCTTAATCACTGTGTGAGATAAACAAGCAACCCTTACTTATAATTACTCTTATTATCTACAATATCTAATCAATATATTTTTGCTAAAATTTATCTTATACATTGGTACTCAAAAATTACAAAACACAAACAAATCATTATAAATGCTTTGGCATGGTTATTGACCACAATTATCTCAAAGGACAACATCAATTTGGCGTCGTTTCCGGGGAACGAATTTGATTTGTTTTCCCTGGGACAACGATAAAACCCTATTCCTTTAAGGTGAATAAAGGCTTAGTTAGGTCAAAATCTCTCACCTGGAGATTCCACTATGACCAAAATAGCTCCTTCAAAGCACACCAGATCTCGATCTAACTCTGAGATTGTCCAACCCTTATCAGATCCAGAGAGGCTGGTAAGAATATCTTATTCTAGGAGAAGGCATCAACCCCTTCTTCTTCTATTCCTCAACAGGAGATCAATATAATTCCCGATCCTTTTAGATCTGGACCTATTCCTTTAGAATCAGAAGACATGCCTCACAGAGTGCATGAGCTTGTATCTAAAGGAATGGATTTTCAATTAGCCTTGTTAGTCCATTCTTTAGAGTCCTATAATTTACCTCAAGAACCTTCTGAATCTCTTATATCAGAGTAGGATTTGGTTCTAAAATTTCCTAGATTCAAACCTACTGATTTCATTTCCCCTGTTACGTATTTTGCACCTTCTACTTCACATCAACCAGAATATCTTTATTATTTTTATTCTAGTCCTTTATTTGAACCTATATAAGGAGAAGAAGAGGTTCAAAAAATGGTTATTACAACACATTTAAGGTCCCGAAGGGGGTCTTCCTTCCCATTTCATTCTCCACCTCATTCCTCACCTCCATCCTCTCCACCTTCACCTATAACTTCTACTTCTTCCTCTTAAAATACTACTACTCATTCCTCTACATCAACATCTTCAAGTATGGTTGGCTTTAAACCAATTGTACAAGAAAGATATGCCCCTCTTTTACTCCTTGTCATCCTTAATGATTTTCCTGCAGGATACTTAAAATAACTTCCTAGGTTTAATGGAGAAACTGGTTTGTATGCTGAAGACCATCTGGAAGATAACATGAACATAGATCATGAAAATTTTTATATGAGATTGTTCGTGCAATCCTAAGAAGGAAATTTTAGGATTTGGTTTAGGCAATTACCAGTTAATTCTATTAGATCGTGGCAAGAATTAACTAATATATTTAAAAATCAATGGGGAGTGAAAAGGACCCTCTGTATTTCTTAAATGATTTTGAAGAACTAAAAAGAAATTTTGGAGAACCAGTTGTTGATTTCATCAAAAGATTCAATAAGATTTACCACAAAATTCCTCCTGATTGTAAACCTCCTGTAGCAGCAGCTAAGGTTATATTTTAAAAGGCCTTTGAAGATGAATTTGCTGTCATGTTAAGAGAAAGGACATCCTGAACCTTAGAGGACATGCAAACTAAGGCTATAGAGGTCGTAGAAAATAGGTCTGCATTAGCCAAGTTAAAAGCTAAAGCTGAAAAATCCCAAAAGAAATTAAAATCAAATCAGGAAGCTTCCTCTTCCTCTAAATCTAAAATTAAAAAATAGATGAAGTCACATCACTTCTTAGAAACCTATCAAATAGGATTTAAAATATTGAAACTCAACCAAGAACAGTCCAACAAACTGTCTCTAGACCCCAAACACAGGTTCAAGGTTAGTATAAAAAGGCTGCTCCATTGCAAATTCTTCAAAGGCCTCATAATGACCAACAAGTACCCACACCGTTGTTGATTTATGATCAACAACCAGATGACAATACTTTATCTAGCACTAAGGATATAAATAACATAGATCATACATCCCTTCAGACTGCCATTGTTCTTGTCCCTCAAAGTCAAACCCTTCAAGAAGACCAAGAGACTTCTCAAGTTTCTAAGTATCAAGATTTTTCTGATTTTATGATTGCAGAACTCAATAGAAGATATGCCTTAAGACCTACAGTTGGTCCTCGGAGACCTCCCAAAAACCCTGTAATAATTGAACCTCAAGTAAAAAATGATGAAACTGAAACTACTTTTGTTCAACCTCTAAATTAGTCAAGTGATTCTCATCAAATTAACAAAACTATATTGACTGCTTTTAATGTGGAGAAAGAGTTAGAAAGAGTTAAAATTCCAATTCCACTTTCAGAACTTTATTAAAACCTAGGGTATAAAAGTCAAGTTTCAAAATGGATCCAAAACTCTAGTGTGGATGTTGAAGGAGATATTATTAATCTGCAAAATGAAAGACCCACCATAGATTTTGGTCCTAGTTCTGATATTATTGACGAATCCATACCACCTTTTTATGTGACTTTGAAAGTGCATGACTCCCTGCTATATAATTGTATGTTGGATTCTAGTGCTTCATACAACTTAATGCCTAAAGTCATTGTGGAACAACTTAATTTGGATATCACTCAAACCTATCATGACCTATATACCTTTGACTCTGAGAAGGTTTAATGTTTAGGAATTTTTAAAGATATAGTGGTCACTTTACATCAAATACCAGTTAAAAGTGTAGTATTAGAAATAGTTGTCACTCATATTCCCCCCAAATTTGGAATGCTTTTATCAAGATCATGTTATGCAAAATTGGGAGGTGTTGTCCAGGTAAATCCCCTCTGTGGACAGAGACGATCCCACTAGCCCTAGGGTGGGCCTAGAAACTACGGGAACATACTAACATCTACCTTCCTAGATTGTAAATGAAATTCAGAGCAAAGAAGGTGGCCTACCCTGTTCTGATGCTATGTTTTCATCTTCCATCGAAGCTTCTTGATCCGTTGCTCTTCTCAAGCTCGATACACGCTGCTGCCAATGTTCGATTGCCTGTACAGACAGTCAGGAAACGACGACAAGCGTAAAAGCACGACAAACATAAAACAGTTACAACCTATATAACTGATCAAGGAATGCTATAAATCTCATTATAAATGTAAACACGAGTGGAAGATAAACATCAATTACATTTTATTATGATAAAGACAAGGGGAGTTTACAACCAAGCCTTGATGTTGAGGCTCTTCTTTGGTAGGTTTGTATCCAAGCACATTTGTAGTGCTCTCACACACAAAGGTCCAATATTTGACTATGTTCCCAACACACAAAAACAATCACACTTTGCATTATTCTCCCGAAGCTATAATTGCTTCTCCTTTCTATCATCACTAAGTTTGTAGAGCTAAAGGAGGTCTCCTTATATAACAATGGAGGAGGAGGTTACGGGCCCCCAAATGATGGGAAAAGAGCTTATCCTTTGGAGTAGTTCCTATTTCTTTGGAACAAGAAGCCAAAAGGGGAATTCCTCGGCCATATCCTCAAAACAAACTTCCAGCTCGCCTCCTCGTGAAGCTTCTAGTCGTGGAAGCTTCCTTTATATTTAAAAAAATTTCAAAAAGAGGATCAGTGTGGGTCCAACATTAAGACAGAGCATCAATAGGCACGGGTCTCAGTGCAAATATTTGTTATCGGTGCAGGTCAGACACTAAAAGAAAGCGTCGACCTTGAAAACCAGACTTTCATAGGGATCTTCCAGAAAAGTTGCAAGGGAGATGATTTGGCAGACAAAATTTGGTCCAGGGGTATGTATTCCATGCTTGGAAAGTACACAGGGGTCACTGTATGGGTCCTTCGGGATCAAGGAATAGGGAGTACAGGGACGGTGACAAATTGCTCTGTAACAGGAGGGAGTCTTCAAATGGACATATCTTTTGCCACCATTCATGTATATGGTGGAGAGAGCCTTAGGTTATATAGAGAATTCAGATTCCTAAACATTGTTTGCAAAGCTGATCATGCCATAAATCATGCCATTTATGCAGTTGATCAGGATTTTAGTTGTTTCCAACTATCATCAGATACTTCATAGAATTCTCAAATCGAGATTGAGGATGTAGTTGAAACCCCTAAGTCTGTTCAAACTGAAATTTGGAAATTATTCTTTGATGGATCCTGCACCAAAGATGGGGCTGGAGCAGGAATTGTTTTGATTTCACCTGATAAAAAAAATATTACTCAATCATGCAAGTTAGATTTTGAGGTCACAAATAAAGTTTTTGAATATGAAGCTTTTATCCTAGGATTACAGCTTGCTAAAAGTTTAAAGGTCCAAAATTTGAGTGTCTTCACTGATTTAGATCTTATAGTAAGACATGTTAGGAATATTTCTCAAACAAATCATCCTAGGCTTAGGTGTTACAGAAATGATATTTGGGACACCATTGAAAATTCCTTTAATGCTTTCAATATCACTTTTATTCCTAGAGATGAAAACATACATGCAGATTCATTAGATGTTTATGCTAGTTCCTTCAAGATTCCAGATCAATTTCAAATACAATATCAATTAAAAATCAAATATAGGCCATCAATCCTAGACAATCTTAAACATTGGCAAATATTTGAAGATGATGAACAATTAAAATCCTTTCTTCAAGTCATTGATGAATTTTTTGTATTGCAAATTGAAGAAGAAAACTCAAACATTAATGAAGCTACTAAAGGCAAGGAAAATTCAGATCTAAATTCAAAGGTAGCTGATCATGATATAATACAACTATCAAATAATTTTATCCCCAAAGGACTTGTTCCTTCAGAAAAATTGTTTGATCAAAATGATGTTCCCAAAAATCCATTCTCTATTTTACCAGAAGATGACAAAGAAGACACTAATATTGGTACTGATGAAGGGATTAAAAACATTAAACTTTGTGCATCTTTAACTCTTGAAATTAAATCTAAATATATCAAACTTCTTAATAATTACAAAGATGTTTTTGCTTGGTCTCATGTTGATCTAAAAACTTACGAAACATCTTTAATTGAGCATAAAATTCCACTAAAACCAGAAACAAAACCTTATCAACAAAAATTAAGAAGGATGAATCCAGTTCTGCTTCCCACCATAGAAAAAGAACTCAACAAACTTTTAGATGCCCAAATAATTTTCCCATTAAGATACTCTAATTGGGTTGCCAATTTAGTCCATGTGAAAAAAAAAATGGTGAGATTAGACTCTATGTGGATTTTAGAAACCTTAATAGAGCATCTCTAAAAGGTAATTATCCACTTCCAAAGATGGATCAATTAATTCAAAGAGTGTTAGGTCCTAACAGACTATCTATGCATGGAGGCTTCTTTGGTTATAATCAGATATTGATGAATTCAGAGGACATGGAGAAGACAACCTTTACCACACCTTGGGTTACATTCATGTATGCCAGGATGCCTTTTGGTCTATCAAATGCAGGAGCAACATTTCAAAGAGCCATGGACTTGGCCTTTGTTGGGAAAGTAAAAAAATTTATTGTTATATATCTTGATGATTTAACTGTTTTCTTTGAATCAGATCAGAAACATCTGAAGCACTTGATGAAAGTTTTTGACAGGTGCAGGAAGTTTGGAATATATTTGAATCCCAAGAAGTCAATTGTTTTCCATTAAAAGAGGGTAAATTAATAAGCCATATTATTTCAAAAGATGGAGTAGTTATTGATCCCAAAAGGGTCTTTGCTATTCAATCATTATCATTACCTATAAATAAGAAAGAGATACAACCCTTTTTGGGGAAAATAAACTTTTTGAGAAGATTTATATCTAACTATGCATAAATAGTTAAGGACATAATAGATATGCTAAAAAAGAACCATGAAGTAAAATGTATCATTCCTGCACGATATGCATTTGAACAAATAAAGAAGGCCATTTTTGAAGCCCCAACCTTATTTAGTCCAAACTAATATGAACCTTTCAACATATTCTCTTTTTCTTCTGAAACCACCCTTGATGTTGTCCTTTTGCAAAAAAAAGAATATTATCACGACCAACCCATAGCATTGTTTATCAAGGTCATGAGAGATGCAGAAATCATATATGATATCATCAAAAAACAAGTCTATGCCTTAGTTCAAGCCCTGAAATCTTTTAGAATGTATGTCCTCCATTCTACCATCATTGCCTATGTACCTCGTAATGATGTAAAAACTGTCCTCACACAACTAGACACTGACGGAAGAAGAGGAAGGTGAATAACTCAAATCCTTGAGTTTTACCTTACCATTAAAACTACCAAGTTAGTAAAGGGACAAGGTTTACCTAAATTACTAGCTGAATCTAATTGTAAAGTTTTGGGCATAAACTCTGTTTTTGAAGTTTCAGAGAAGAATCCACAAGAACCTTATTCAAATTTGGAAAGGGATAATCCACAAGAAATTTCCTTAATTACAGAAGAGGAGAATCCACAAGAACCTTCCCAAGGAATGCAAGGAAATAATACATAAGGACCTTCTCCTTCAACTCAAACAGTTCATGTTCACATTGATGAGAAGTTTTATTATCAGATTGGTGCAAATTTTGTTCATTTTCTGATCCATTTTGAATGTCCAACTTAGTAATCCAAAAGCCAATGCAAAACACTCAAGTTGAAATCCATCAAATACTGTATCATAAATGCCAACTTATACTCGAAAGATCCTCTTAATGATCTACTACTTTTCTTGATAGAATCAGAGACTGAAGGAATCATTGATCAGTTTCATGCAGGATTATGTGGAGGCCATTATGCTTGGAGAGCCACAACATACAAAATACTTAGGGCATGATTCTATTTTCCTACTCTGTTTTCATAAGTAGGGGAAAAATTCAAAGCCTATGTTCCATGTCAGATGTTTGCTGGTAAGAAAAAACTAGCAGCCCTTCCACTAGTTCCAGTAGTTGTCTCAGCACCATTTCTTCAATGGGGATTAGACTTTATAGGGGAAATTGACCCAGCTTCAAGTAATCATCACAGATGGATCTTAACTACTACTGACTATTTCACCAAGTGGGTGGAAGCCATCCATGTAAGAAATGCCACAGATTCAGTTGTAATCAAATTCATTGAAGAGAACATTTTATCTAGATTTGGTTGTCCACAACAAATAGTCACTGAAAATGCCACAGCATTGAGCAGCAGATGATTGAATTCTGTGAGAAATATCAGATTATACTGCATCACTCAACTCCCTATTATCCACAAGGAAATGGTCTTGTTGAATCATATAACAAGAGTCTAGTAAAGGTAATCAAGAAAACTTTAGAAGACGACAAGAAAAATTTGGACAACCATCTGATTTATGCAGTTTGGGAAAACAAGATTTCTCCCAAAAGATCAACAGGTAAATCTTCATTCTAATTAGTTTATGGAAAATATGTTATTTTTCCTATAAATTTAGCTTTCCCTGTGCTTAAATTTCTACAAGAATCTACTAATGAACCTGATGATTTCTCTAGAAGAATAAATCAAATTATTGAATTGAATGAAAACATAGATGAAATTCAATATAAACTGAGGAAATATCAAAATAAGATGAAGAGTCTTTTTGACAAAAAGGTAAGGGAAAGAGATTTTACAGAAGGGGATTTAGTCTTAAGATGGGATGGTAGGACAAAAGATAAAGGCAATCATGGAAATTTTGATAATCTATGGTTCGATCCACTCAGCATTGAAGACGTAAATGGAAACAACACATTTTTTCTACAGAATTTGGAAGGACAGTTTTCAACACTGCCTATCAATGGCAGATTTTTGAAACACTATATCCAGTACTGAAGGAGTTCCTACATCATCATTGTACATTATCATCTTCTTTTAACATTTGAAACATGTTTGTTTTCTACAACAAAGACTCCATAGCCCAAGGATAAGGCACATGGAACTGTTTGTTCTCTACATCCCATAGGGGGGAGCAGTCCCCAGCTGGAGCCGATGTTGTAACTGTATTTATTTTAGATAAGTTAGCATGGTAGTTTGAAAAATAAAAATAAAATGCTAAGTTAGAACATGGATGAAAAAAAAAAAATGTTATGAAAATTATATTTTATTACATCCATGTTAAAATAAAATGTTACAGTAGTTTCCTCTAAATAAAGAAGGCAAAATAAAAAATGCTAGGGAAGCATGAAATAAAAAAAATGTATGAATGCTTTAGTCTTTGAAATAAAATAATGGTTGCCTGCTTAAATGCGCTAGATGCTCATAAAGATATTAAATTTTAATTTTTTATGTTAAGACCTTCAAAAGGGGTTTAAATTTCATTTGTTTAAAGTTAAAATATTTAAGCGCTTGACTTTATTATAAAATCGCTACGCAAAAAAAAAGTCAAATCGATTCAGCATAAAGCGCCAGCAGTTTTCAATGTCAGATCTGGAGCCCGCCTCAGATATACGGTAGAGATCCCCTTTGTGACCCCCCAACAGTTTCTTGTTAACACGAGGGGGGGGGGGTCCGAAGTGTGGTATTCATGGCTGCCCAAATTTGCGACATTGCAACACCACATCACTTCGCACCCACTCCGCCCAAAACAAGAAACCGGGAGGTACCCCCCCCCCAAAAAAAAATCCACCTCCGATTTTTCAAAATGCCCGATGAACATTTCCTCCCATGCCCTCAGCCAACGGACATCATTTCCTATGCTATACCCATTGGTCCACTATCCAATCACATCCCTCCACGTCATTTGGTAGTTACCTTCCAACGCTCCACTTATGCCTGTTAATCGCCCCGTTGGCCACTTAATCCTCTCCTAGATCATTAATCATCTCGTTATGCAATTAATACTTATTAGACCCATTAAAATCCTACGGTCATATCCAAGACCGTTAGTCATAGGCCGTTAAGTCCCATATCACACCCTATAAAACTAATTACAGAGATCCTGATATCACTTTACATTCTCGATTCATTTCTATCACCTCTACATTCTGTCTAAAGTGTTAGCATTCTGCGACCATTATCCCTACTTCTGAGACCCTGTCACCTTTTCTGTAACCTGATTTTCGCCACCCTTTCCTAAGTCGATACCATGTCAAGAATGTCTCCCAAGGCCAAAGCTAAAAAGCAAACAATGCCTAAGGGTAAATCCAAAAAACAGCTGACACAGGAAGCGAAAATCATTAATACAACTGTGAAAGTTATCCCTGAGGTCATCAAACCCACTGCAGAAGACATCCCTGCTGCAATGCCATAACTTAACCTCGACCTCATACCCCTAACCGGTGCCTATTTCAAAATCATAGATTTTCATTGTGAATTCAACTTATATGAGCTACATTTGTGGCTAAAACAGAATAACATAGATAACAAGGACCCTATCAGGTTTTGGGAATCCATGTTGCCTTTTTTTTCATTCCCACAAACTCATCCTTTTCCTGATATAATTACCCGGTGTCATAAGAAATATGACCCTATAACCAGGTCAGTGGTGGCTCAGAATGGAAACATTCTGATCACCATATCCCCTGAAAATATAAATCAGATGCTTCTCATCTCTTCATCTGATTCCTTATCCCATTTCTCAACTTATGCTCTCATGGACCTTTATCACAAATTATATTTCCCTCAAAGAGCTCAGATATTTGACATTTTCTTACCCGAGGATGCAGAATTACCAAATAAAAATCCCCCATATGCATCCCCCATCTTTCCTATAGCTTCCGAGCACTGCATCTCTCTTATTTCTTACCTGTTAGGATACCCAAACGATGAAACAGTTGATGAACCCATCATGGGGTTCCTATCTATTTTCAATCATGATAAATCACCATTGTTTATGTATAATTACATCCAATTCTTGGCTTAAATTATACATGAAGAATTCATGAACTTCACCACACAAGGAGTGTTTAATTATTATTCTGTGATTATTCATAAGATTTTGTTTTAGCAGAAGAAATGTTGCCTATCCACTTCAACAAATAGGATGCACACGGAGTGAATCAATCAGTGATTCACTGGACAGAATTGGTCAGAGCTTCATCAACAACCACTTCATTTTCAGAGTTCATAGACTCCTTTATACATCCAGTAAGGTAGCTCCTTACAAGTCAATCAAAGCCCATAATTGGAGAAGACATTAAAAGGATTTTTCACCTCAGTGAGCAAGCAAAGACAGGTGATTGGTACCTATACAAAAATTACACAGAGATCAAGGTGTATGGCTGCGAACTCTCACCATACAAGCTTCCAAGATATGTACCTATGAGATTTTCCTCCTTAGATTACATTAGAAAAATGTTAAAAATGGATGAGCTACATTTTGTGTCGGGAAAGAGAAAATCTTAGTTTAAACTCAAGGAAAACATTGGATCCTTCATCTGCAATACCAGAGAAGTTGGTGCTGATGCAGATGCATTGTTAAAGAAGATTAGTTTTCAACCAAGTTTTACTTGGTCATATGACCCCCATGGAATTATTTCTGCTCTGAGAGTTGAACTCAAGACAACTTCTTACACTCATACTTCCAGAGCAGAAATAGAGAAATACATGAACCAAGATGAATGGGTGGAAGGTACTCTCTAGGAGGCATATGAACAAGTCATTTCAAATTCAAATGTACAGACACCAGTGCCTGACAGTAAGTAATATAAGAGAGTTAGATAAGAGCCACCACATGCCAAGGAAATCATGAAAGAGTTTATCTTACAGCGCAAAAATCTAAAGCTCACTTCCACCTTGCTTTCAAAGGAAAAACAACTAGAGATCATAGATTTGGGAGATATTAAAGTCACCACATCCACTAGTGTTCCTCAGACTACTCCATCATCGTCACCTACAAGAGAACTGCTCGAAATCATCCAGCATTTAGATGCCAGCTTTTCTAAAGAGCAAAATATTTTCTCCATATTGCTAGACATCAAGCACAAGAATGAAGCACTGAAATCATATGTTTATAGTCAATTCTGGAAACAAAAATGTACATCACATCACAAGATTCTCATTGCCTTTGATAGTGAGAAAGGAAGGATGTAGATGGCCTTTCTACAGGCAACAATTCCATTTCCAAAGACTCATGCTGAGCACAAGAATATTTTCTTCTCTTTTGATGCAAAGCAGATTCACCCAATTGACTAGATGAACATGCACAGGCAGTCAAGAGAGATGCTATTTTCAACAATGACCACAACAACCATGTCACTTTCCAAGTTGAAAGCATCACTGTCAAATTTTCAATCTTAGTTAAAGATTGAAAAATTGTCTTCATTGGCTAAAGACAACAAGATGAAATCATTGGAAGATCTTGTAGTGAAAGTTGGGTATGACCCAAAAGATTGGAAGGTATTTGAGGAAATCATTAAAAAGAAGAATGCATACATCTCTACTTTGTGCAAACAACTAAAGCTACCCTCAACTAAAGACCCACAGACTAAGGAGATTGCATAAAATGAATGTAACAAGGAAGAGATGTTGAAGTTGATCATTGATCAAAATATGTAAATTAGAAATATGGAAGAACAAATTGAAGAATTACTATTGAAAGAGAAATCAACACTCTAGTTGAATACTTATCCTAATTTATCAACTCAAACATCTTCTGCAGGTACAGAACTTTCAACAACTTTTACTACAACTGATGCAGCAAAACTGGCACAAGATTTGGCCATTCAGAAGCAGGGACATGAGAAGTTACAACAGAAGTTTCAAGTTCTTGAGTCTCCAAAAATTAAAAATGATACTTTATATGTAATGGAAATGTAGAAGACTCATCAGTTAGGACTTAAGGTCAAAGAACTAGAGAGTGAATCTCTAATGGCAACAACTCTGGGTGAAGCTAAGAAGAATAGCTGGGAAGACATTAGCAAGTCCCATCACTGAAGTATGGTCATCCATACAGATCAACTTTGAACAGCAGGAACTCATCACCAAATGTAGAACAGTAATTCAAAGCAGAAATATCAACTCAAGAAGAATCCAAGTGAAGCCACTGACATGATTAAGGTTCTTAATTCAAAGAATAGAGAGGAGTTGGAAGCAATCAACATCTTGGACAGAACTACAACCGTTTTGGAGATAAAGAAAGTTTTGCAGAAAATAAATTTAATCAACCAATTGCAGACTAAATGTGAAGCTTTGAATATTATTGTTCAAAGGTTTCATACTAAATTTAATATTTTCAATCATAAAGGACTTCCAGGATTGGTAGGATTAGATGATAAGTTGATTAAGTTGGAAGATTACTGCAAAACATTATACACAATTGCAATAGACAAGTCAAGTTTGCAGGTCTCAAAGGTCAGACTACAGGGAAAGATTTTCTTGAAGCTTTGCAGTTTGATTTGATTATTCAACATCAAATCAAACATCTATTTATTCAAAGACCAAATTTTGACAGATATACTGAAGTAGATGAAATCTTCAGGAAAATGATGAGTGTAGGAATTCGAAGTCAATATCATTGGGATAATTTTTGTGAAACCATCAAGTAAAAGGATGAATTTTACAAAATGCCATCACATCAGACTTTTGAGGGTCCGGTCAGCAGCATCTTCCATCAAAAGGAGCCAAGTCATCAACAACTTCCCAAAAAACATAGACACTCCATCTATCTGTCTCCTTCTTTTATTCTTTTTTATTCTATTAATGTAAATTAGTTAAGATATTTCTAAGTTTTGTGAATTATTATAAATAACTCTCAGTTCAAGTTATTAAGCATTGCACCCTTGGATGAGCGAATTTTTATAAGTAGAAATTGTACAAGTCTTTTGATCATCAATAATACAAGAAGGATTCTGAATTTGTCTCATACAGTTATGTTTTCTGTGTGAGTTTTTCTAGATTTCATACATTTTGTTTCTTCATATATTTAATTATTATCAAGAAAACTAGGTGAGGTTAACTGTGTTTCAACAATCTTATAATTCCTCCTGAAGTTATTATCAATATAAAGAATGATTTACTAAATATTTTGTTGATGTAAGTCCCTTTCATTTATAAATTGTCAGCATCTTGAAAATGTTAGATATATTTTGTTGAGATTTTAGACATTGTTTAAAAGTTTTCAAGCTTATGATTTATTAAAGAAATCAATCTGAATATGTAATAACCATATCCTCTTACATAAGTCCACTTAAGACATTTAAAAAATCTTAGTCATTGTGTGAGATAAACAAGCAGCCCTTACTTATAATTAAAGATATTATCTGTAATATTTAATCAATAACTGTTTGCTAAAAGTTGTTAGGATATTTTGACACATAGGAAATAGGATCCTTTTGTGTCACTTTTGTAAATCCTTCAATCCTATCCCAATTTTTTCTTAAGGGGGGATGTTAGGATATTCCGACACATAGGAAATATTTAAGAATAACTTAGTCTAGTGTAGAGTTAGGTAAAGTGTGTTTCTTTACAATGTACATTTGTAACTTATAATCCGACAGTCACGATTTGTAGTGATTCGATGGTTATCTCTCTCCTCGGTATTAATGACACTTGATTCGTGGCTTAACACCCGATTGGTCCATGATCTCTATTTAAAGAGCATGGAGGGTCATTTGTCCGGTAACCATTTATGAGAGAAACATATGTAACTTTTCTTTTTATATTAATAAATTGCCTGAAGTGGCCATGTTGGCTCAGGCCGTGGACTATTTCCCTCTTTGAGGGTTTTAACCACGTGATTATACTGGTGTACTGATTTGTGATATGTTTATGAGTAGTGAACTTTGTCTCTTGATCTAAAGAACTTACCCTATAAATTCCTACAAAATTTATCTTATACATTGGTCCTCCAAAATTACAAAACACAAACAAAACATTATAGATGCTTTGGCATGATTATTGACCACAATTATCTCAAAGGACAACAGATCTTACGGTGGCCACCTCTCCATAATGGCTACCACCCAAAAATTTCTTTGGGCAGGATATTTTTGGCCCACCTTATTCCACGAATGCATCTCAACAGTCAAAAGGTGCGAGCAATGTCAACGCTTCTCTCGCAAGGCAAGAGCACCTCCTGCTCCCTTGCACCCGGTCATTATAGCTGATACCTTCTAGAAATGGGGGATTGACTTCATTACTTGCAACCCGCTCCATATTGCAACCACAAATATATTATTGTTGTCGTTGACTATTTCACCAAATGGACAGAGGCCATGCCCACATACGACAACACGGCAGAAACCGTTGCATGATTTCTCTTCAACCACGTCATTGCCTAGTTCGGTGTACCAAAAGAGTTAGTCTTTGACCATGGAAAACATTTCAAAAATGAAAATTTCCAGGAACTATCTCACCACCTAGGATTCACACACGAATTCGATTCACCATACTACCCCCAGTCCAATGGACGGGTAGAATCTATGAATAAAGTGCTCAAAGTAATGCTACAGTGTATGGTGAATAACCATAAGACAAACTGGCACCACATGGTTTTCTCTGCTCTATGGGCATACCACGCGATAGTGAAAAACTCAACAAGGTTCACATCCTTCCAACTAGTGTACAGGGTCGAAGTCGTGATTCCCATAGAATGTGAAATCCCCAACTTACACACCGTCATCGAAATCCTCAATGATACCCAACCTCTAAAGCAACGCTTGGTGTAACTAGAACTCGTCGAAGAAAATCAACGACAGTCACTCCAACACAACGAGGCCCATAAAAAACGGGTAAAACCATCGTTCAATCGCAACATCAACCCTCGCTCATTTACTGAGGGAGATTTAGTCCTCCACTATGATGTTGCAAATGAATCCCTAGGGCCTGGGAGTTCGAAACACTATGGAAAGGTCCCTATGTCATAAAGAATTGCCTCCTCAAGGGGGAATATATCTTGTCAGAGCCCGACAAAACATGCTTAAGAAATCCCATCAATGGGCTCTACCTCAAGAAGTTTTACCCATAAGGGTCAGGAGGCCTTAACCCTAGAGATAACATGCATGTAGAATTTTTTTTTTTTAATCACAAAGATCACAGACTTGTTCTAAAAAGTGCTTTGGTGTCACAGATGGATCGTCCCCCCTACCATTATTTTGGATTCAATGATGGAGAATCATGATGGTTTCAAAATCTAGCAGTAGCCACCTGGGTAATATACTATTCTGACCAATCGCCATTCTTCACCAACGGAATATGCATCAGATCAATAACCAATAATCAGGCAGAATATGACGTCGTCATCGGGCTAATGAGCGATGCCTTCAACCAAGGCATCTGCCACCTACATATCTACCTTGATTATGAGCTAGTAGTTTCACAATTAAACCAAGAATTTGAAGTACAATATTCTCAACTGTTTAGAAAATATTTGCATGCAAAAAGATTAAGTCGTCAATTTGATCATATTACATTCACACATGTACCAAGAAATCAAAACTAGACAGTGGATCGCATAGCTAATCACATCCTAAACAAGAACACATCTCGTATAAACCATCGAACATAAAACCAAAAACATAAAAATTAGATCTCCATCAAAGATAAATGACATCCATAAAATAATATAACTATAGACACATCATCAAGAGCCACAAAAAACATATCTCTCATATATACCAAAAAATATGTTTGAGTCCAAGTACACAAGTCATGTCTCTGACCCGCAGGTCAACCAAAAAATATATATACAAGTCATAAAAAATAAGGGAAAAATACTCATAATGGGTCCTTTCCATGAATACAAAGTGTCTCTAGGGCTAAGCCCCACCAGGTGGGCCATCTGGACCCACAACTACATCTAGTGCCAGAACTAGGGTAGCAGCCAAAACAAAAAGCACCGCAAGGCACAGTGTCGGGCGATAACCCCTCTCCCGAGCCATCAGTGCGTCGAGCCAGGTATTGTCCAAATCATCAACAAAACCCTAGGTCGACATGCCCTAGGTTAACCTCTCCACTCAACCCCAAGCATTAGCTAAGTCGATGGATCGAGCCTTAGCTGCAACTAGCTGCTTCACCATCTCTGCCACTCGTGCCTCTATTGCCTCAGCACGAGTAATAGTAGTAGCATACTCAGCAGTAGCCAAGATACTACCCTCACCGGAGGGACCAACACCATCACCTGACCCTCCACCCTAAAGTTTTCCAGCACTGCCACCTTGATCCCCACCTTGGGGCTAAGCACCTCCACTTGGAACCCTCCTAAGGGACCGATGTCCCACCAAGCGAGCAATAGGACGTCCAATTTCTCCCACATATGCAAGAGAAAGAAATATAGTGTCATTGTCACCATCATATAGTGTCACCATAATACACATATAAATATACACATCGTAAAATACTCGACAAATGTTGAAAACATAAAAAAATCATACATGCAGGTCCCCATGCGTAACCAGCAGGAAGACCCATATTCAGATCTCCCCGAAAATCCATCCCATAGTATGGGAACTCTAAGAACATCCGGGGGTTCGCCTCAAACCATGCCTCGGTGGTCACATCCCAATAGTGACCCACCTCTCCCCCTCTATCTCAGGGCATCACCGGCGCCCTTCTCCTCATCCAAGGGTCCCAACGAGGCCCAATAGGAATAGGCATAATGAGTCACATCAATACCACCCTCTCAAACATGATGCTACAAAGGATGCTAGCATAGGTGAATAATTTGGAAGATCTTCCTCGGACCTTCCCCAACTACGACACCATGCCATCGTAAATATGGCTTGCCAAATCATAAAAATGGTCAGTCTGGAGCCAACATAAAACACCAATATGGGGTCCAGACGCCCTGTGTGGCGACGACGACCCAGTCAACCATATGATCATAGCCAAGGCACATCGCTCAGCTAGATCGGTTATCGAAGCAATGAGGATGCATCCCTGCGAAAGTGGCGTCCCGCGATAGTGATGCTCTGACCAGTGCTAGAGAGCCACCCTCCGAGGGAGGAGTGGGTGTGGAAGTGCCTCACCCTGAGGCAGTAAGCTGGTCACAAAATAGATATCTGTCTTCAGACGGATAGGGATGTCCTTCCCGCTAAGGACCATCACCTTGCACCTCTTGTTCCAGCTACAGACCAAGAAGCGCAGCAGGCGATCCTATCATCTCAGGAGGTCATTCTCTAGAAACTTGAGAAGACCCCACTGTGCCAGCAACCTCCTTGCATTGGCATCTTGAGCAAAATCCATCCGAATATAAGGTGAATCACTCTCTCTCCACAACATCCTGTCACTAAAACACAATAACATCAGTGACATAAAATAAAATAAAATAAAAAATTCAACAAAAATTAACTTGGCTTCTGTTTTGCATGTTTCCTATACATACGCGCAAGATCATGTGCAAAGTCTGAGACATAAGCGAAATCTCTGTGGAAAAAATCATTTTCTAGCGGAAGTCTCTGTGCCTATACCGTGATTGCCCGAGCGACCAAGGCCAAAAACAATTAAGAGTTTGTACAAACCTAATTTGTACGAACCCCCATCCAGAAAAAAAATTGGGAAAAAAAAAACAAATTGTTGGACGTTCATGGCCCTACCTGACACTAACGGCACAAATCTCGGGTACACAGGTTGACTGCAACGACAATAAACGTTCAACAGCAACGGATCAGCTTTGACCTCGCAACTCTCAAATGACACAAATGAACTAAAATGAGTCATATTGACCTATATATCTCCCTTTTTGAATTATTTGATGGACCATAACGAGAGCTCAAAATGCCTAGTTGTGAAATTGAAAGAAACACAGTGATCAGCACCTCATAATTCCCAATGAGGCTTCACACATTCACGCCTCTGAAAAAACTATTTTCAGTTACGACAGGTATGCCCTCTCTTATTGTTTTTTCATTAAGCACATTTGTCAATCTATTTGAATGAAAAATATGCTTTCACTTGGGGTATTGGTTGCAAGTGTTACACAATACGAAAAACCATCTATTGCCCCAGCCACTGAAGGTTTCAGAGTAGGTATCATTCTGCCCCCAGCACGATAGGATCCCCAAGAAGCTTTGCATGTTCTGACATCATTTCTCCCCAAGAATCAACCATATATTCCAAAAACTCGATCATGTTTACCATCACATCACCTTGTACATGCCAAACTTTCTCGTTGGTCGGTAGAGCCTCGCCCTCCATGGAATCCATCACTCAAGTAGACCATGCATCAAATAATATGACACCATGGCCATAATGTCCCAGGCTAAGAATCACTTCATGTTCATCCATCCATCATGCATCAAGTCAAGTTTTATCATGTCACGATAAAACCCCTTTCCCAGACTACCATTTTCATAAGCAGATCGAACACACACCATCGCGTCTAGCATTTTTCCTACCATACCTCCATCAGCATAGCCCATCTATGATACTTTCCATCTGCTTCACCACCCTCGCACTGATACCAACCAATGGTTCCCCCACCTTCAGCAAAAACAACTTCCTCACATCATCAGTGAGTGATCATTGTCATGTTTTTGGGGCACCTGTCTCTGTGTTTGTACATCCAAACCCATTTTATATTCTTTTGTAAAGTGTAAAAATATTTTTTAGGATAACACCCCCCCATCCATCCATCCACTTTTCTCCCTTGGCATCAGTCTCTAATCACCCTTGGTCAAAGCTTCACATCTCTCACGCAAAGCCACCATGACATTCATAACAAACATATACCCACCCTAGATGTCCTACCGACTTGAGGGCTTTCCTCACTAGAAACCGCTATGACTACCGCTAAATTTCATTTACAAGCTCCGACCTTGGGCCCCTAAACTCCCATCATCATTTTTCATCCATTTCTCGCCATCATGCCTGTTGGGTCAATTTACGGGGTAAACTAACGCAAGTATTTATTATCAATTCGGGCTAGTAAGACTTAGAAGCATCCACAAAGTATATGGGTTTTAGTTATGATCAATTTAGAAGATGATTTATCAATGATTAAGGAAATTCATATTACAAATATAAATCTAACTTAAATAATTTCTAAATTCAAGTGTGCAATCAAAAGCAGAAGAATCTCCTAAATTAAGATATTTGTTTGTCCTTCTATAACAAGATTACTTCATGAATTAGAAATCAAAAACTACTAATTAAGAAATATATTAGGATGCATGAAACAATAATTGAAGAGGCTCTTAATTGAAGAGATCTTGTTTTTCCTTCATCATAGATTCATTCATCAATAATGCTATTGTTAGAAAAACAGGAATTCAAATAAACATTGGAAAGCATGAAAAGATGAATTCTAGCTTATGATATTAATCATATAGAAAGAATGTTTAACTTAAAAAATTTATTGCCCTTTCATATGCAGAATAAGGATGATAATTAGACTCATCAACACTCATTAAACATTAGCATAAATCTAATCAACAAGTTAAGCATAAAACAAGCTAATTTAGAAACTGGAACTACAAATAACTGAGAAGTGCACTTAGCTCGGTGTGGGGGCCCTCCACCCTTGCCTCGCACACTGAAAGTGATTTCAGTTACTTAAAACTTCAATCAATCAATTAGCATATAACAACAACAAATGGAATAGAACAAATATTCAATTAGATCTCCAAAGTCTCAGAAATAATAATGTTAAGTCATACAATTTCTACATATCAATGCCTTCAAAGTTTGAGGCTTAAATAGATAAAATATCCAAAAAATTCATCTAAAATATATCCTATAGCCATGAATATCCTTATCTTATCCAATCAGGTCAAATTAATCCATCACATCCATCAAAAACTGGAAAATCCCATAAAATAAGAATTTTTACCTAGTTCTGAGGGATCCTCCATAAAAACAATTCTTGTTTGACCGCCTTTGACTGGGCCTATTAAAGTTCGGTTTGACTGAACCAATAGGTGTACACTTAATATTAGTTCCCAAGTTTTCTAGAAATATATCCAGCTTGAGCCCAAGTGTCCTGCAAATATGCAAACCATGAGGCCATTAAGGGAATTTCTGATGCAATCCAAAAATGCACTTAAAATTCAATTTTTACAAAAACATTTAAGAATTGGAAAACTTAATTTAAATACTTGTATATGCATTTATTGGTCAAAAAAAGGTGAATATGATGTTTTATAGATGGATAGTATGGAAAATAAGATGTATTTCATAAACAAAAAAAATATAAAAAACGAGGGCCAACATCTCCCCCAAGCTGATGTTCAAGCATGTCCTCATGCTTGATTTTTCCTTTTGGACCCCCTAAGCTTTGATGTTGATCCTCTTCCTAATCCTGAAACTTCCTATTGTGCTACATGTAAAAGATAATCCATTCCTTTGCATTTTTATTCCTTGTAGATTGAGGCTTTAAGCTTATGTTTCTCATATTTGGCCTTCCAATCATTCTTCTCCTTAAGCCAACTAAATGCTTGTATGTAAAGAAGATTGTTTTTGGCTTTCAATTTTCCCATTTCTTCACTTATCTTCTCACTTTCTTTAATCATGTTTTCATTATTTGTCTTATATGTTTCATTCTCTCTTTTCAGATGCCTTTCCATTATTCTGTTTACCTCCAAATTATTAGTTAACTCTTTGATCCCGGTAAGGTTTTGATCTTCCTCCTTGGTATTTTTGGAAACTGAAGTAGCTTCAACCTCATAATTTTCAAAATAAGAATCTCCCTCTACAGAATTTTCATAAAATTCTTGCTGCAACCTCTCAAGGATTTCATTGGCTTGTTTGGTTAAAGGAGATGTCTCTATGATTTGCACTTCTGGTTCTTTTTCTTTGCTGCTTATATCTGTTGAATTCCTCTTTTTTTGTCTCCTAGAAATGGTCAAGAATGATGTTTCCATCTCTACCATGATTGTTTCATGTTGTTTCTTTGATCTAGTTCTTCGATAGAGAGGTAAATTTACTATATTTCTTGTTTCTTGCATTAGTTTAAATTTGTCTTCTGTGACTTGCTCTACAAACTTATTTTGAGTTCATAAATCTTTCCAAATCATACCCTTAATTTTCAGCTGGTAATCAATAATGATTTTATGAGTCCCTGGTGATGAATTTGGGCTTATTTGGGTTTAGTCTCAGATTTTACAATTTCAATCATCCTCATAGAGTTTCTATAAAAGAAGTATTGAAATTTGATCATGATATCTCCTTTGATATGTTGTAGTAACCTAATGTGGTATAGGTGTACTACACTATGTCTGCTATCACAAGTGAAGAAATTTTGGATTATAAAAACTAATTCAACCCAAGGTTCATTGAACCATTCCCTAGGAATCCCCTTTGTCCTATCAAAGGAACCCTTTATGTTCTTATCTAGGAAGAAGGTCCAACCCTTGTCCTTAAAATGCAATCCTTTGTGGTAAAGTTCACCTGATAATGCCAACTCTAGGGCTTCAGAAATAGATTATGGAGTTAAAGGAATATGTAAACTACCCACCATAGTTTCATCTTGTTTGCAATTTTTTATAAACTCCCTTGTGATATCTTCATTATGCCCTTTGAATTTTTGAAGGAAGCCTATCAAGCCCGATTGATAAAGTTTCTCAACTGTGTCCCTACTCCAATGTTCAATCTGAAACTACCCACCATAGTTTCATCTTGTTTGCAATTTTTTATAAACTCCCTTGTGATATCTTCATTATTCCCTTTGAATTTTTGAAGGGAGCCTATCAAGCCCGATTGATAAAGTTTATCAACTGTGTCCCTACTCCAATATTCAATCTAAAAATCTTTAGGTTCTGTTATTGATGCCATATTTTCTAAAAACCATTTTATGTACCCCTCTACTGTCATTAACTTCATTTTTTAAAACAAAAATTCAAGTACTAGATGTTATCAAAGTAGTGAGGCTTACCTCTGTTTTTTGTCTTTGCCAAGTAATTAAAATCAATACTCTATTTTCTTTGGAAGAAGTGAGCTTACTGCTTCAACAGACACAAGATTTGATATAGAGAGGTTTATAAAAACATTAAAAAAATCATGTTTCTATTATCCTGCTCTCTTTGTTTGATCCTCTATCTCTTAAAAAATAAAAATCCTCTGCCTCTGTTTTGTAGATTTTTTTTTCTCTTTTCTAACTGTGTAAAAAAAATGAATTTTTTTTATACAATAGTGTCTTATGATCCTTCACTTCCATACAAAATTATTTTTCTAAGGCAAAGCATTATATATATAATCTAAGCTCACTGTTTATGCAAGAGAATTTGGAAAAATGGCTCACTTATTTCATCAAAAATCTCATAAAATGAGTTCATTGTATTCTTAAAAATTCACCAAAATCTGCTCTCTGTTATGCAAAAATCTAAAAACATGTTCATTGTGCCTTTTAAACCAAACATTCACCATAAATATTGGTTCAAATTCTCTGACTGAGTATGCAAATGAAATGAATTTACTATAAAACTCATTTAAAACTAACCCACTGTGTATTCTGAATCAAACCCTCCACTCTCTGTTTGCATTCTAATTGAAGTTGAAGACTGTGCATGAAGACATTTTCTTAGTTTACCTGTTCTGCAATGATCCTCGTGATTCTTCTTTCAATTTGACTGGAGTATCCGCGTTTCAAGCAGCGCCAAGTTATGAAAATCTCACTCAATATCTTTGTCATTTACTCATTCAATCAACGAAGGATTTAGTGTTGACTAGTGGCAGAGCATTTATGAGTGGTGGTAGTGACATAATGTAAGGCAATGACAAGTTTTAAAACCACGAAAGAAGAACTCCATTTATAACTCATAGTTTGTTCAACAACCCTGAGATTTACTCATACGAACAATCGTTGTTTTAAACAAGAAAATCTGAGTTTGCCTCTTAGCTCGTTCTTCACGAGATTTTTGCCTCCTGACAGTGTGTTTGCTTGACATATCTGCCAGATATGTTGGCTTGAAATCTTTAGTCAACTCTCCTTATACCTCCGTTCTTCTCACTGCTATATCTCCTGCTCTCTTTGCTCGTTAAATTTCTTCTATTCTCCTCGCAGCTTTCCCTTGTCTTCTCTTGTTCATTCGTTTCTCACAGAGTTTCAAACGGATGTGTGTTTTGATTACACATCATTCCTTCTCTCACTAAGCCTTCGAAAGGAAATGATGGTGAAAAACACAGTGTGTTCCAACAGCTTGAGGTCTTAGAAATAGCAGAGATTCTTCTCTCAATAGTTTTCACAGTGTTTGTAATATGGCATTTTTAATTTGTTTTGACCGTTCATTAACTGCTTGATTGGTGCATCCGTGGCTTACCTTTCCTAACTGATTTGGCATGCTGACTCCACGGTGTACATCTTGTCCTCTGCTTCACTTATTACATAGTCCTTTTCCATGTTTCATTATCATGACTTGTGTTGGTCACTTCATCCGCATTCCATTCTCCATTGAAACACATCATGCCTCTTCAAATATGCGCCATCATATTTCCATTTCATCATTGTATATGCATCATTGTTTTATCAAATATGTGCCATCATATTTACGTTCCACCACTGCATATGTATCTCTGCCTCATCATATTCCCGTCCATCCATATATGCATCATCGCCATACATTGTTTGTCAGAGCATCATTTTAATACTTAGGTTAGTTTGTTTCATATGTATTCCATTGTTTGCATTATGATTTCTCTTTCTCTCCATTACCTTAGCTCATAATCATATTTTTATGATTGCACTTTTGCACCTTTGTTTGTGTTTGAAATTCAAATAGTTGCGCTATCATATGATTTAGACTTTAGGTTTTGTCTTTTATTTAATTTTAAATATGACCAATGAAATGGTCATATTTTAAAGTCAAATATTTACAACGAAACTAACCTCTTGTTTTTTTATTGTAGGTCCAAGAAAGGTTTAATGTTAAGCCTTTTGTTTATGATTCATTTGTTTATAAAAGTAGGGTTACTATGTATGGTATGGTATGGATAGACTATGGAATGTTTATTGAATGATTAGGATAGTGGTGTGGATATGGATAAAATAGGGCTAAGAACATAGGTGATGAAAAATGTAGGTGATAAAAATGCATAACCAGTACTAAATTAGCTTTAACAATTCTAGAATATTTTCACAAAAAATTGAAATTTTAAGAGCAAATTTTACTTACTGACTTGTATTCCCTCAAACCATTTGATGTTCATGATGGTCGGCATTGTGTTTGTTATAACAATGGCTCTTCCAGACTATGTAGAGACTTATTTATTCTTTACATTTTGTTAGGCGGATAAATCGTTCTTGCGGACAAGAAGGATCTCCCTAGTATCACAAGGATATCTAGAAACAAACAGGACAATTTGTAAAAAAATTTCTCTAGATTACATATAATTTAGAATTTTCTATGATGAAGAAAGGACCTACCTATGATCCACTGCTAGTTGATATTCTTCTTTCCGTCGCTCCAAAGAAGTCACCTCTTAAGACCTGCAATCAAAGACATGGAAGAGAATAAAAATCACCTCCACAATATACTAATTCATAAATCATAAATCTATCTTAATGATCAAGGAATTTAAGAAATAAGTCATTCAAGTAAACACATAAACAATTTATTGAGAAAACATGATCCATTTGTATTATCTTTAAATAAAATAAGGAGTCTTACAACCGCGTTCACCTTGATGTCGTACAGGTCCTTCAGGGGTCCGGAAAAAGCGTTTTCCTTTGGTCTAACAAGCCCTTCCACTCTTTGAACCAGCCTAAATACAAGTATGTAATCTTTCTCGAATGGATAACAGCTAGCAAAAAGAGTATGTTTCTTCGGAAATTTCTCTTCTCTAATGTAATATGAAGTACAAAGAAAGTATTTTTTTACATATCAGTAGCTACCAAGTACAAAGAAAGTACTAAGTGTATACAAAATGTATAGAGAAGTTTTACATATATCAGCATCTACCCTTGAGACTGAACCTAAGCTTCAATTTATAGGAGAATAAAAGTGGTTACAGCTCCAAAATAGAAGGGATAGAGTCCCCTTATCAAGGGATTAAGTTCCAAAATCCAAGGAATAAGCTCCTTTTATGAAAGAATGAATGTTCATGATAATGGAGGGAGTAAGGCTTCGACTGGATAATGCATTCTAGAAGCTTCTAGCTGGGAGAATATTCGACTAGCTGGGCTTCTAGAACTTACATTCGCCTTCAATTTACCTTTTGCATGGGTCCGCACTTTTAATGAAGAAAACGTGTTGTCGGCTCCTCATTTTTTAGAGAAAAAGGGTGCGGTGCCACAAGTAAAGCTAAGGAAATGTGCGATACAAGTGTTTTTATGATTTTTACAAGCTTTTCTCCAAATTTAGGACTTGGTATAGGAACTTTAGGGTTGTAGACTTCTAAGGGAGCATTATATAGGTATTGATGAACCTATATAGACATTCAAATGTCATGGTGAAAAAATAATGTGTAACAGATTGCCCCCTAAAGTGCGAAGTATGAGATAATTCGAAGAGTGAAGTGCTTTATCATTCCGAGGATCGGCTTGTGGACACACCGATTGAGACCTGTAAAAAAATTCAATGAAAACATATATATATATATATATATATATATCATCGCTGAGGTAGGCATTCCCATACTCAGATCAAAACTAACTAAAATGTTCTGATATAGAAATGATTCTAATATTACATCAATAGTAGACACAGTATGGACGTAGCCATCTGTTATGAATAGTTTATTGCATAATGAATAATAAAACTCCTCGCAGCCTGGATGGTGGAAACTAGATCCAGGGTCTTGATTTCCGCTACCCGAACTAGTACGATTCTATCCATGCGATTGATTGTGTTGAAGTCGAACATGGTAGAAATCACTTGATTACCAGTCAATGATGTGAACTGTTAACAAGTGTGAGAGAAACCACCAATAATGACAATGGCTCTCAAAGTACTCAGTACAATACATGAAGTGTGAATAAATTATTTGAAGTCAAACACTTCACGAAATCATTCGATCGAAGGTCAATGATGAAACCTATCGTCAAAGGCGAGAAACCTGCTATTAGGGCATGCAGATTCCAAGGTACTGATAGGATTCTAGATCAAATTCCTAGATGATGAGCTGTCGTCGATAGAAAATGACCCGTCGTAGGAAATCCCACGACATGAAACCATTAGATCAAGTTTTGTAGAAATAATTTGCAAGGACTGACTCAGGGATGGTCAACGCGAATGGAGACAAATGTTTGCAATGAATGGTTTATTTGAACTGTCCTCTTGAACAAATAATGACACTGCAAATGGTTTGGTAACAATTGACCTAAAGCTAATACCCAAAAACCGGCTGAAGACTTTCAATATGGTTTGATTAATTGATAGGCAAAGGATTTTACCAACCCAGGAAAAAAAGTGTCGTGTTTAAGAGTGGTATACTGCTTTTAAACAAATTTTAACAACTGGATCCATTTTCTCTCTTTTTCCCCCACCATTTCTGGCAAGTACCTCTTTATTTTTGACAAGCTTGAGGAGGATGAAATTTGCTTGTTATATAAGCTCATCCTTCAGATGAGTCCAACTTAGTAAAAAATCGAACCCTAAGAAGGAGTGGTTCGTTCCTGTTTGTAATCAATGGGTCCTTTATTGTTTAGTTTTAACGAGTCCAGTATAGGAGAAACTCGGTGTTTTTCAATTTTAAGGAGTCAGAAGAAAAAATTAAGGAAACTCTGTGGGTGTAATTTTTCGTAAATTTAGTCTCTCAAGCCCGAAAAAGGATAAAATAATACAGGAGAGAACTCTATTGACCATGATTAGTCAATGTATACTTTTTTCATAAATAGTCCATTTCAGTTCGGAAAAGGGGTAAACTTATATTGAAGGGACGACTGTTCATTTTCTTTAACAAGTTCGAATATTCAAGTACTCGACAATATTTTCATGTTTAGAGAGTCTGAAAAGGGCTTAAAAGAGAACTCCAGGGTTTCATTTTTTTGTAATTTTAAAGAGCCCGAAAAAGAGATAAAAATATACTCATCATTTTCGCTTTTTTCGTAAGTTTTAACGAGTTCGAAAAAGGGATAAAAATGTACTCATATGGCCGACTTTCAATTTAATTTACGAGCAGGAAAAGACGAAAATAACTCGACCTTTTCATGTGTTTTACGAGAATGAAAGATAGAAAAATAATCTTGAGATTTTCATGAGTTTAATGAGTCTTGAAAATAATAACCGAAATGGACTCGAGATAGGTTTCATTTTTATACAAGCTTGAAACAAAGAAAACTTTGCTTCAGATAGGTTTCATTTTTACACAAGCTTGAAATGTAGGAAAGCTATGCTTGAAAATGGTTTGTTTCATTTTTACACAAGCTTGAAACAAAGGAAAAAGCATGCTTGAAAGTGGTTTCATTTTTACACAAGCTTGAAACGTAGGAAAATTGTGCTTGAGAGAAGTTTGAATGCCCCCCAAGCTTAACTTGCTAGAGTGAATGCCCCCCAAGCTTCATTGCATTCAACTAAGTATACTACTAGTTACTAATAGGTGGATGTAATGAAGGTTCATTTACGAGATCAGATGAAAGACTCGACTTAACACTTACGAGATCTAATCAAAGACTCGACTCAATTAGGATAGGATTTGTTTCATTTTTTAACGAGCTTGACACAGGAAAATAACTATGCTCATGAGCTGATTCATTTTTTAATGAGGTTGAAACAAGAAAAGGAACTTTCCTCATGGCCAACTGATTCATTTTTTAACAAGGTTGACCCAGTAAAAGGAACCATCCTCATGGGAATCTTGTTATCTATTTCATTTTTTAACGAGGTTGACACAGGAGAAGAACCATCCTCATGGAATCTATTAATCTACTCTCTACAATCTACCTACATAACCTACTAATTCATTTTTTAATGAGGTTGACGCATGAAAAGTATTGTCCTCATGGGTCTGTTTCATTTTTTAACGAGGTTGACACAGTAAAAGAACTGTCCTCATATCTACTCTTTACAATCTACCTATATAACCTATTGATTCATTTTTTAATGAGGTTGACACAGGAAAAGAACTGTCCTCATGGTTCTATTTCATTTTTTAACGAGGTTGACACAGTAAAAGAATTGTCCTCATCTAAGACATGTTTCATCTTTTAACGAGGTTGACACAGTAACATGAACTTTCCTCTAACCCACTGATTCATTTTTTAACGAGGTTGACACAGTAAAAGGAACTTTCCTCTTGACCCACTGATTCATTTTTTAACGAGGTTGACACAGTAAAAGGAACTTTCCTCTTTAATCACTGATTCACTTTTTAACGAGGTTGACACAGTAAAAGGAAATTTCCTCTTGACCCACTGATTCATTTTTTAACGAGGTTGCAACAGTAAAAGGAAATTTCCTCTTTAATGACTGATTCATTTTTTAACGAGGTTGACACAGTAAAAGGAACTTTCTTCTTGACCCACTGATTCATTTTTTAACGAGTTTGACACAGTAAAAGGAACTTTTCTCTTCTGACCTTGTCATGGCTTCCAACTGGAAGAAAGACATGTCAAGGGACATTCCTCAATCATGGCTTCCAAAAGGTCTTCATCAGATGGAAGAACAATTCTTTGGAAGGAACACCTATCAAGGGACTCAAAAGGGATAGGAACATCACGTTCAAATAATCACATAGAGTTTTCCATGTCAATTACCGGATCTAAGTCAAAGGAAGTCGAGAAAACAGTGAAATGCTTGCTTGCATCAGTAATTGAAAACATGGGACTGGTTGCCACATAATTAACCCGTGGCGGGGTAGATACCACTTTATTATAAGGAACATTTAGGGGTGTCAAATTATTGGTAGTCAAATCAAGACTAGTGAATGAAATTTGGTCAACAGTCACAATGTTTCTATTGTGAGGGAAAGACATCACGCGAAAGTGTGTCGATACGACAGCTTTCATTACATAGACATAGTCTCGCCCAAGGAGTAAATTGAAATCTAAGGGGCCTCAGAATACCATAAGATCAATACAAATAGTTTTACCTTCCAAGGTAATAGGAAACTTAGGAAGGATCCCTAAAGGTTCACTAATGGTTCTGTTAAAAGCTGACAAATTCTACGTAACAGGCATAAGATGAGGGGAACCCAAAGCTTGCCAAGTGGTTGAGGATAAAATACTAACATAAGCACCTTCATCTACATGTGTGTGGTGTACATTCGTACCACAAGCCTTCACAATGATTTGGAAAGGGATGGAGGAAGGAAGACGAGGTTCCGTCAATCTATTCCAATCAAAGGAAAAGACCTCGGTACTTGGAGGGGGTTCTGTAGGAACAGATGAAATTCCCCTCGGCGTAGAAGAATCTAATGTAACAAGAAGAACTTGAGCGGTATGAAGTTCACTCTCTACAGGGAGAATGGGATCGACCGAATGTGAAATTGAGTCGACCACTTGATCAACTAATGGATCATCAACCTGAGTGATATCAATTTCACTCTCCAATGGAAGAGTGGGATTGACTATACTTGGAATTAGATCAATCACTCTGTCAGTTGACGGTAGGTTGGGAGAAAGTTGACGGTAACCTGTTGGAAGTTGTTTCTATGGAACAGTAAGGTTTTCCAACAATTTTTAGGCTTCATCCATGTGAGGGAAAATGTGAGTTTGATGACTCCCTTTGCATAACCTACAAGGAAACCTAACTTTACCCTTTTTCCCAGGTACCTGACAATCACTGGTTGATGGATCAACGGAAAGTTGATGAGATTTTTTCTGACCATACTTCCAAGACCTTTGGAATACTAGGACAATTGATAAGGAAGTGGTCACCCTTACAAAGCTTGCAAGGGAATTTGGGTTTACGATGCATGTTGGAGGTTTCCTCAACATTAATAAAATTTACAGCCTTGGTTGGTTGGTTGATTTATTTCTTATCTTGCTTCTTCTTCTTAGTCACCTGGTTACTAGTGTCAAGGCTTTTACCAAGCGAAGAGGAAGAAAGGGAGGAAGACATATTAGGCAAAGAAGGTAAAGGGTCAACATGATGTTGTTGATGTTGAGATGGTGAACTCTGTTGAGGTGAAGCATTCGGTTGAGGTGGAATAATTGGAGTATTTAGGGCCAACGAAGTTGAAAATAACCATATTGATAAACCTATTGTAAATACAGGTAATGACAATGTAGCCATATAAGGAGGACCAACATTTCCAAAGCAAGGAAAATTACTAGGAGTCTCAGTAAGAGGGGTTCCTTGGTTGGTAAATTCTGGAACAGTTTCCATTATATTCAACTTCAATGAATTTTATTAACAATTAAAAACTAAAATTAACAATTCACAATTCACACCTATGGTCTCTAAAAGTAAAAACAAACAAATGAACACGCGCTATCAAATCTAGGAGTCAAACCACACACAAACAGTAGATTCCCGCACTAAAAACACTAGTTGTTGATGAAATCCAACATCGTAGAATTTTAATACAGAAATGGCGGTTGGAACAGTTACCCTAACAACCTGCTTAATGAAACAGACTGGTGCAAGTTTCTCCACTTAAACCATCTCCAGTGAAGATAACCCTCCGGAGAGTCCAAGTGAGTCTAGCTGACGTCTGCTCCAGGTACAGTGGGATCTTCCCTCCACTGTCACCTTGGGAAATAATCCTTAAGTTTATGGCCACTAAGCTCACCAACAGGAACAAATATACCTGGGGGAACAGTCTACGACCCGATACACATGCAAGGGCAGAGTAACAAAGCTCAATCCCCTTGAAGGTTCCTTGACATAATCCAAGGTTTACCATCAAGTGACCCCAGACTCCTCGAAAATGGTCAATCCAAAGTTTACCTTTGTTAATACGTGTATATCTTCTATCATTCCCAATGAGGAAGGATTTATTACATCACTGGTTCGGATATGATCTCGTGCTTGACTCCTTTAGGAGGAGCTTCCCAGAGCATACATGCAACAATTGGAATTTTTCCTACCGCAAGATGCTACTGTTTGTTTAGTTGCTTTGGAAAGTTAACTACAACCTATTCCAAAGCACTAATACTGAGCTAGATTGGTGGAAAGAGCACTAAATGTAAAAATTACTAGATGAGTTTTATTAAGCGTTGTGTTATTTGGGCTTTTATTACTCAAAGGGTATATGGATATGAAACCAATGGTGTTATGACCCGACCCAAAACTGAATGCAATAGAATATGATAATGTAATCTTTTCAATTCAATGAATCCTAACTAAAGTAAGGAGAGAGTTTCCATTCACTTCCAACAATGCAAAAATTGATAAATAAGAGAAAATATAACAAATTCTCTAATGCACTAATTTCATCAAGAAAAAATAATGTTAATCAATTCCAAATTTTTTTATTTTTATGTTTTTAAAACAAGCATAAAAATATGTAAATTCAAATCAAATAAACTGATCTAAATCTACAATTGATTTTTCCAGAATGTAAACTATGCATTTGTAATATATGCACAATTCACATGAAAAGTATGAAAATGTAATCTATGCACATTTTTCATTCATGTGCTGAAAATGAGAATTCTAATTATGAAAATGTGATCTATGCAAGATAATTCTCAAACACAAAATGATTCTAATGTAATCTAAGAACCAATCAAGTGTAAGTAAATAAAATTGGGTGAGAGTTCCAAAGATCAAAAAATAAAAACGCTCAAAGGCGATTAACATTCAGACACAATTTAGACAAAAGCAAAAATATGCAAAAACAAGAGCAAAAAGATGCAAAATTGTTAAGAGACTGAGACAAACCTCGAAGTAATGACCAAAGGAAATCAAATTAATAATTTCTTCAAAAAATAAACTCAAAACACCCAATTAACTTAACGGAGACTGATGAGATTGTAAAATTGCTGAAAATAAATTCACACAAGGCTTTTGATAGTCAAGACAAGTTTGGGAAAATACAGAGAATCGTGTAAGTTGGTTCCAAAAAAGAGAACCATAAATTTTTGAAAAATTTTCTTGGGTCCGTAGGTTTCAGTATAAAAATGTGTGGTATTGCACTGTTTACACAGAGAAACTGCGGAGGTTACCGCACTGTTTTCAAAGAAAAAGTGCGGAGACCAGAAAACATAAAGAAAAAGAAAAAATTCTAAAGTAATTTTCAAGGATTCTACTGAAATAATTTCCCAACCCAGTATAGACTAATCAAAATCAGAAAAATACTTTCATAATTCAAACTCAAAGATAAAAAGAAAACTAAGTTCAAGAAAGTTCCCCATCGGAGTCGCCATTTTGTTAGGTGGATAAATCGTTCTTGCAGACAAGAAGGATCTCCCTAGTAACACGAGGATAGCTAGAAACAAATAAGACAATTTGTAAAATATTTTCTCTAGATTACATATGATTTAGAATTTTATATGATGAAGAAAGTACCTACCAGTGACCCAATGCTAGTTGATATTCTTCTTTCCGTCGCTCCAAAGAAGTCACCTCTTAAGACCTGCAATCAAACACATGGAAGAGAATCAAAAGCACCTGCACAATATACTAATTCATAAATCATAAATCTATCTTAATGATCAAGGAATTTAAGAAATAAGTCATTCAAGTAAACACATAAACAACTTATTGAGAAAACAAGATCCATTTGTATTATCTTTAAATAAAATAAGGAGTCCTACAATCGTGTTCGCCTTGATGTCGTATAGGTCCTTCCGGGGTCCAGAACAAGCATTTTCCTTTGGTCTGACAAGCCCTTCCACTCTTTGAACCAACCTAAATACGAGTATGTAATCGTTCTCGCATGGATGACAACTAGCAAAAAGAGTATGTTTCTTCAGCAATTTCTCTTCTCAATGTAATATGAAGTACAAAGCAAGTATTTTTTTACATATCAGTAGCTACGAAGTACAAAGAAAGTACTAAGTGTATAAAAATTGTATAGAGAAGTTTTACATATATCAGCATCTACCCTTGAGACTGAACCAAAGCTTCAATTTATAGGAGAAGGAAAGTGGTTACAGCTCCAAAATAGAAGGGATAAAGTCCCCTTATCAAGGGATTAAGTTCCAAAATCCAAGGAATAGGATTATTTTATGAAGGAATGAATGTTTATGATAATGGAGGGATTAAGGCTTCGATTGGATAACGCATTCTAGAAGCTTCCAGCTGGGAGCATATTCGACCAGCCAGGCTTCTAAAACTTATTTTCGCCTTCAATTTACTTTTTACAAGGTTCCGCACTTTTAATGAAGAAAACATGTAGTCGTTCCGCATTTTTTAGAGCAAAAGGATGTGGTGCCGTAGGTAAAGCTAAGGAAAAGTGCAGTACAAGTGTTTTTATGATTTTTACAAGATTTTCTCCAAATTCAGGACTTGGTCTAGGAACTTTAGGGTTGTAGACTTCTAAGGGAGCATTATATAGGTATTGATGAACCTATATAGACATTAAAATGTCATGGTGACAAAATAATGTGTAACACATCTTATTTGATTTTAGAATGATATTGTTCAGGTCCCTTCTGTAGGTTAAATTTTGACATTTCAGGTCCCTTCTGTCATGATCTTCAATATTGATGTAGCTCAAGTCCCTTCTGACATTTTGTATTTTCAGGTCCCTTCTCGCGTAATTTGCAATAATGTTTGAAAATTTATTCTGTCGTAATGATACAGGTCCCTTCTAGATAGTTTTCTCAATAATAATTCAGGTTCCTTCTGTAAATGTTGAATGATGTACCAGGTCCCTTTGTAATAGTAATTCATATTCCTTCTTCCATTCAGTTGCTGAAACTATTTTCATAGTTTTATTACACGCCTTCCCACAAGCTAATGTTAAGAATTTTCCTCAAGTCTGACATGTATCGGAGGGAAAATCTGTAAAATTCATACTGAAGTAAAATCAAAACAAAAAGAGAATTCATATTGGCCAAACAAGTTGGTTTTCTTATATGAATTCGAGTTTGTATTGTGCCAGTTTTCTGGATTTTCACAACCAAACTCTTTTATTATTTTATTTTTATTATTATTATTATTATTATTATTATTATTATTATTATTATTATTTATTCTTCTTCTTCCTTTGGAACTATGGAAGGCATATTGCTATGATGCCCCATTAGTTCCAGATCGGTATCTGTGGATATTTTTCTCATAAAATCCTCTTTATTTATAGGCTTATTGTAAACTTTAAGCCTATGTCCATTAATGAAAAATGAAATAGATGCTTCGTCAATTGTTTTTATCTTGATAGAGCCATTGTCAAATATTTCTTCAATCTCATATGGCCCAAGCCAATGAGTCGTAAACCTTGCTTTGAAATATTTGAATTTGGAGTCGAACAATAGTGCCCAATCTCCTTTTTTAAACACGTTATTCTTTATGAATCGATCATGACATTTGATTCTTTTTTCTTGCACAAGATATGTGTGCTCTACTACTTTATGTCATATCTCTTCCAGTTGATTTAATTTCATAATTTTTTTTTTGTGCCTCAGATAATTCCATTCCCAATTCTGCTACTAGCTTGAATGTATGTATTTGAAATTCTATGGAGAATAGGACTTCCTTTCCATACACTAACTGATATGGACTGAACCCAATTTTGTTTTTCCATGTTATCCTATATGCCCATAGTGCATCTCTCAATTTTTCTGATCAGTCCTTTATGTTCATTTGTACAGTCTTTGTCATAATGTTCTCTAGGACTTTGTTTGTTGATTCTACTTGTCTGTCTGCTTGAGGATGATATGGAGTTGATTTTCTGTGTTTGATATTGTATTTCTCCATAAGATCTCGAACAAGATTTGATGTGAATTATGTTCCTTGGTCAGTTACTATCTGTCTCGGAACTCCATGCCTTACAAATATTTATTCAAACAGAAAAGACACAACAGTATCTTTTGTTGCTCGTGCTACTGTCTTTGCCTCCACCCACTTAGTTACATAATCTGTACATACCAGGATGTACTTCTTTCCATTGGATGGAGGGTTGATTAGTCCCATGAAATCTAAAGCGCACTGTTCAAATGGTTCAATCGGTACTCGTGGATTTAATGGAATTTCATATGATGCCACTGGTCTACCAATTCTTTGGTAGCTGTCACATCTCTTCACATAGGCCTTAGAGTCTTTGAAGATGGTCGGCCAGTAGTAGCCAATTTTTAGCACTTTGTATGACGTCCGATTATCTGCAAAATGACCACCACATGGTTCTTCATGACATGCTTTCAAAATATCAATAATCTCATCTTCTCGAATACATTTTATAATCATTAGATCAGCACCAGTATAGAAGAGATCTCCATTGACCCAACTATATCTAGCACTTTCTCTAATTATTCTTTTTTCTGTTTATTTGTGTAATGAGATGGTAGGATGCCAGATGATAAATAGTTGGCTATATCTGCAAACCATGGAATTTTTACATTTATAGCAAATAGATTTTCATGTGGAAAATTATCTGATACTGGATTTGGATCACCAAGTGAATGTAGTCTTGATAAAAGTCTGCAACTTGATTATCCTTACCTGGTCGATATTGTACAATAATGTTAAATTCTTGCATTAATAACAACCATATATTTATTTTTCCATTTGTGATTGATTTGTTCATTAAATATTTTATGGTTGAAAGATATGTGTGGATGCAAACTTGATAACCTGTTATATAATGTATAAATTTATTAACTGCATGTACTATAGCTAACATTTCTTTTTCTGTAACAGTGTAGTTAAATTCTGTCAATGTTAAGTTTTTGCTTATGAAATATATGGCATAATTAAACTGATTCTTGTTATGTCCAAGTGATGCTCCAATAGCAGTGTCAGATGCATCAATTGAAATGTGAAATGACAAAGACCAATTAGGTCCTCGAAGAATGGGTGCAATTGAAAATTTTTCTTTTAATTTTTCAAATGCATTTTGACAATTATTTGTCCATTGGAATTCCACATATTTTGCAAGTAACTTGAATAATGACAAAGCTATTTTACTGAAATTTTCAATAAATCTCCTATAGTAGCCTGCATAACCCAAGAAACTTCTAACTTCTTTTTGTGTTGTGGGTGGTATTAAATTCACAATGACTTGAATTTTTGCTGGGTCTACCTTAATTCATGAAGAAGAAATATGGTGTCCCAACACTATTCCCTCAGTTAACATCATAAAAAAAAATTCATTACTGAGTGATATATTTGTCTCTATGCATCTTTTCAACACTTTTTCAAGATTTTGTAAACAATCATCAAATGTTCCGCTATACACAGTGAAATCATCCATGTAAACTTCTACACACTCATGGATTAAATCAGAAAAGATTGCAAGGACTCCTCTCTGAAAGGTAGCAGGTGCATTACATAAACCAAAGGGTAATACATTACATGCATATGTTCCCCATGGGCATGTGAATGTTGTCTTATCTTGATCTTCCAATGCTATCTTTATCTTATTGTATCCGCTAAATCCATCAAGAAATGAAAATAATTTCTTTACAGCTAATGAATCTAACACTTGATTAATAAATGGTAAAGGAAAATGATCTTTTAATGTAGCTTTATTGAGTTCTCTATAATCCACACAAATTCTTCATTTCCCATTTTTCTTAGGTACTACAACTAAGGGTGAAACACATTGACTATCTGAAATAGGATAGATAAATCCGACTTTTAATAGTTTCTATAATTCTTCTTTCACTATTTCCTTCATCATGGGGTTCATCCTTTTTTGTGGTTGCCGTACAAGTTTAATTTGATCATCAGTGTAAATGTGATGGATACATGTTTTTGGATGAATCCCCTGCATGTCTGTGTAATCCCAGGCAAAATCTTTTGAATATTTTTGTAACAGTGTTATTAATGTTTCCTCTTGTGATGATTGTAAGTTATTACCAATATTCAAATGTCTCCCAGGACTGATCTCAATGATTTTTCTCTTTGAATTGTTAATTTAATTAACGGGAAAAATACTTTCGAATGTATTTTACAATGATTGTATAGTGAAATTTTCCTGAAAACATTCAGTTAAAAGATAACTAGCAGCTTCATATTGAGTTACTCTAAGCCGCTCTGAACTATTTGGTTCTAAGATGAAAATATCTAATAATTCCTCATTTTCTTCCTCCTCTATAAAATTATAAACTTTATTAAGACTAAGAACAGATTGAAGCTCTTGTTGTTCCTCTCCACCAAGCCATGATAATAAAGAAGGAGATTGAGCGGGAGGATACAATGTAACATGTTTTCTTTCATCTCCATGTGCAATAATCATACTTCCCGACTTGCATCCAATGTAAGCATCTGTAGTGGCTAACCATGGTCTGCCTAAAATTAAGGGATGCCCTCCTAGATTTGTTTTTGGCTGCAAAATCAATAAGTCTACAGGATACTCCTATGGATCCAGTGAGACAATGATATCTTCCAATATACCTTCTGGTACAACTTTAGATCTATTTGCAAGTTATAAGACTGTAGTAGTAGGTCTAATGTTGTTCAGATTCAAATGTTTCATATTCTTTGTATTCATAACATTTATAGCTGCTCCCAAGTCTATTAATGTATTTGGTACTGAAATTTTTTTAATCGAAATGGTAACCATAGGAATCCCTGGATCAACATATTTTTCAATGGTTGTGTTTGTAGACATGAGACTAGCTAAACTTCCAATTACCTAGATTGTAGGTGGATCCTTCTTTCTTCTGCTAGATTTCTTAATGCATAATTTCTTTATTGTTTTTACATATATCAGAATATCTTTAATTTCCTGCAACAAAGGAATTTTGACATATGTGTTTTTCAATTCATCCAGAATATTAAATTCAGACAGAGATATTGGGATATTATGTTGTATTAATCTCTCTGGATAAGGTAGATTTTGAGTCATAATAGATTTACCTTCTGAATTTGTTGTTCTGGTTGTTGAATTTGTTCTCCTTTTTTAGTTTGTTCTTCAAATATCAAAGGAGAATCTTTCTGTAACACCTTCCCAGACCTTAGGTGGACATCTTGTATGGGAAGAATTGAATAAGTAGGATAATATGTTGCATCTTCTGCATGATATTCTGGTCTATCCACCTTGTTACTTGGGTTAGCTACTGGCTGAGCTGGAAATTGTGTTGGTCTAGGAGGTGGTTGGTTAGTAGGTAGCTGAAGCTATTGAGGTTGAGTTAGCATTGGTTGATTTTGAGGTGGAAATGGCATTGGTTGATGTCATTGGAATTGTTGGTATTGAGGAAATGGTTACGGATGGTATGGTTGTTGATATTGATACTGTTGAAGATATATATGCTAAGATGGTTGGCTTCCATAACCATATCCCATCCAACATTGTGCAGGTTGGTTTTGATATTTATTGTGGTGGCCAAGCCTGCCACGGCATGGGTGTATTCCATGAATTTTGAGGATATTGAAAATTCTGGGGGTTTTGTTGAGGGAATTGTTGAGGCATCATTGGTTTCCAAGGTCTCCTTGGTGCCATATCGTAGAGAGAATCTACTCCTTGCACTTCTTCTCCTTGCAATTCTTTTAATTTGGGACAGTTTTCTGTTGCATGATTTTCTGTGCATAGTCCACACACTTGGATACCTTGCAAAGGACATTCCCTGAGTGGATGTTTTACCTCCACTTTGGACAGAAAATTACTAAGATTTCATCTTGTTATTATTTCTTTTACTTAGCTTTCAAGACATCTACTTTTGTTCCAAAGGTCTCAAGAGATATGTTTTGAAATTTTCTAGTAAACTTCCTATTTCTACTCTTGTTACAGGACTTGCTATATATTTGGAAACCTTTGATGAAATATCTCTCTTTCCACTCTTTTCTCTTCCCCTAGAGTATTTCTGACGAAGTTTAGCAATTTCTTCAAATGGTAAATTGGAGATATCTCCTTTTCCCATCACATTAAGGATGTCTAAATATTCATCTCTGATACCCTTAAGAAATATGGTATAGATGGTATCGAGACTTAGAGAATGATGTTTGGATTTATGTAAATTGTAAAGAAATATTTCCAAATATTCTTCCAAACTTTTGTCTTCTTGTTGTGTCATTCTAAAAATGTATTCTTTTGAGTCTCTAGCCCTGCAATAAGCTTGATATTTTTTAAGAAAAAATTTCTTCATATCATACCAAGAAGCTATTGTATGTTCTCCTAAACCCATAAACCATTTCAAGGCTATTGCTTTCAGAGTAGTAGGAAAAAGTCGAAGCTTGTGTGTGTCATCCTTATATCCATAAGTTGTACACAATATATAAAAATCGAACATGAATGCATCAACATTATTATGTTGACATTCCATAGAAATTAGGCAATACAGAAGGTGGAATGTTTTTCATTTTTATTTCTTCTCCTAATATTTCTCTTGCATCTAAGATTGGAAAGCCAAAAGTAGTTTCCTGATCATTGTTATTTTCTTGTGTTCTTCTATTTTGATTTTCTCTTCTTGCTTCTTCTTCTATCCTTCTAAGTGCTTCTGCTCTTCTGTCTTCCTCTGCCTTTCTTTCTTCCTCTCGTTTTCTTCTCCATTCCCTTTGTTCTCTTTCATATTCAAGCCTTTGTTTAGGAGTCATGTTTAGCCTATTTGATCCTTCTCTTTCTTTAGTCATTTCTTGTTCAGAGATATGTAGTGTTTCAATATGAGGTTGATTATGTATTTCTTCCACTACTTTGATTTGTTCAAGGACAGGTTGCTTTAGTTGTTCAACAATTGGTTTTCTTGTATCTTTTTGTTTCCCTAATGAAGGAGGTTCTTTAGGTGATTGTTTTATTTTTACCTCTAAGGCTAACAAGATTTGTCTTTCAACTAAAGTTAATATTTGTCCTGATCTATATTTTTCCTCTAACTCTTCTATAGTAGGTTTTCCAGCAACTAGTGTTGTTAGTCCTATGGATGAATGAGCTGTTGGGGGTTTTGTCTCACAAATCTACCCTTTTGGTCTCTATCTCTAGGCATAAGAAAACATAACTTGAAAGAAAAACTATGTTGTTGTTGTTTTTGATGATTTAATATTTTTTTATCTTTTTATCTTTCTAATTAACCTTTTTGAAATATGCTTCCCTGGCAGCCGCGCCAAAATGTTGGGTGAATTTACTGGGTAAACTAACACAAGTATTTATTATCAATCTGAGCTAGTAAGACTTAGAAGCATCCCCAAAGTATATGGGTTTCAGTTATGATCAATTTAGAAGATGATTTATCAATGATTAAGGAAATGCATATTACAAATATAAATCTAACTTAAATAATTTATAAATTCAAGTGTGCAATCAGAAGTAGAATAATCTCCTAACTTAAGAGATTTTTTTGTCCTTCTCTAACAAGATTACTTCATGAATTAGAAATCAAAAACTAATAATTAAGAAATATATTAGGATGCATGAAACAATAATTGAAGAGGATTTTAACTGAAGAGATCCTAGTTGTCCTTCATCATAGATTCATTCATCAATAATGCTATTTTTATAAAACAAGAATTCAGATAAACATTGGAAAGCATGAAAAGATGAATTCTAGCTTATGATCTTAATCAGATAGAAAGAATGTTTAACTTAAACATTTGATTGCCCTTTCATATGCAGAATAAGAATGATAGTTAGACTCATCAGCACTCATAAAATATGAGCATAAATCTAATCAACAAGTTAAGCATAAAAAAAGCTAATTCAGAAACTAGAACTACAAATAACTAAGAAGTGCACTTACCTCGGTGTGGGGGCCCTCCACCCTTGCCTCGCACACTGAAAGTGATTTTAGATACTTAAAACTTCAATTAATCAATCAACATATAACAACAACAAATGGAATAGAACAGATCTTCAATTAGGTCTCCAAAGTCTCAAAAATAATAATGCTAAGTCATACAATTTCTACATATCAATGCCTTCAAAATTTGAGGCTTAAATAGATAAAAATATCCAACAAATTCATCTAAAATATCTCCTATATCCATGAATATCCTTATCTTATCCAATCAGGTTGAATTCATCCATTAGATCCATCAAAATCTGTAAAATCCCATAAAATAAGAATTTTTACCTAGCTCCTACGGATCCTCCATAAAAACAGGTCATGTTTGACGACCTTTGACCGCGCGTATTAAAGCTCGGTTTGACTGAACCAACAGGTGTACACTTAATATTAGTTCCCAATTTTTCTATAAATATATCCATCTCAAGCCCAATTGTCCTGCAAATATGCAAACCATGAGGCCATTACGGGAATTTCTGATGCAGTCCAAAAATGCACTTAAAATTCAATTTTTACAAAAAAATTTAAGAATTGAAAATCTTAATTTAAATACTTGTATATGCATTTATTGGTCAAAATAAGTTGAATATGATGGTGTATAGATGGATAGTATGAAAATAATATGTATTTCATAAACAAAAGGACATAAAAAACGAGGGCTAACAATGCCTATGTTAACCTTTCATCCCCCACTTGCTATATCAGAGACTCTGGCCCTTGCATCGGTATTTTTCTCAGTCGGTTGAGGCTTCCTTCTTGTCGACTTCAACAACCATTTTCTAAGAAGGAAGAAGTACCTTGGATGGCTCCTCACCTTAATAGGGGCATTCTCGAGTGACACTGTGGGAATCATCATTGCCCATTGATGTCATTGATCCTCCTTACATTCAAATACAACACAAACTTTCATGTCAAGATGGTATCGTACTTCACAACCATTACACTTTGTCAAAATTCGTCAAAGACTCGTGCCACCATAAGAATCTCTTTCAGCAATGCTTACAAGAGAAGGTCCCAATCATACACCCATGCATACAATGAGAATTTATTCTAAAAAAATATGCCATACCAAGATTATGCATGTGAGCACTACATTCAACCTATTGTTAAAGAAAAAATGCCCCTGAGGGCGTCAACAATTGTCGTCATCAACCAAATCAACAGATCACTACCATACAAGTGACACAGACAACACCTCTATCTATTAGATAGGCTTTAACTAGCCAAAGCATCACAAGCATGGGACATTCCCACCTCGTAGAAATATTGTATTTATGCCATCTCTTACAGGTTTCTGACAGAACATGGTCCCTCTTTTACTCACAGTAAGGGGTTTTCAACCTTAGGCTTCACGCAAGTTACTCTCTCTCTCTCTCTCTCTCTCTCTCTCTCAACACGAGTTATACAGAACATAAGCTATAATGTATTCAGCTATACAGTTCTTCCTTGACCTCATACATCAGGGGGAAATTGTTATCACTGGAAAATCGGACAGGCAAAGGACATCATGAAATGTCAAGCAGAAGGATTTACACGAAAGAAAAACATTACAGAATCTGGAAAATTTAACTTTTCCTAAAGGTTAAATAGGAAAATTTATTAATTTGTACACATAAGGCACTGGCACAAAGTGCTCTGCGTGAACTTTTCTTTGATAGTAGTGGATATCTTCACAGCTATCCCTCAAATAGCCGCGTGATCCTTGGTATGGCAGAAGGTCACCATCCAGGAACACTTTGCACACTTTAGGAAGAAGATTCTCCACTCAAGGCCGCCAAGGATGGCTGCCTAGAGGCACCTTGAGGCCTCAAGTGTAGCACACAATGGAATCAACCTCCACCCTTGGGTCACTATCCACAATTGTACCAAGAGAGGGAAGAAGATTTGAATTTTTCCTATAAATGACCACCATGAGAAGAAAAATTTAGAACACATTGTTATGCTGGAAAAATTTCCCAAGAGCAAACCAACAGTGTGTTGTCCAAGCAACAAAGGAGTGGAGGGATTCATTTGTTGTCCATCCAACATCTCAATCCTAAAGGAGAAGTGCATCGGTTGTCTGTTATCTGACCACTCATTTGAGGAGAGAGAGAGGCTTGCAAACAACTTAAGGGAAGATTCCTCCTTTGTTTGAATATTAGAGCTCCATATCTCTAAGGATTCACTGCAAGTGTTTTAACATTCTACCTCTTTTTACCACCAACATCTAATAAAAGGGGATTCGTTCTCCGTTGGTATTATTAGTTTGTTTAAACTCACTATTGAGCTTCTATTATATTTGTATTTATTGTTTCTTATTTCCTCCTCTATATTGTAGTATGCTATTTTTTATAACTAGTTTTTCTACATGTTATGATGCTTCATTAACCATATAACAAATCATTTTTTCCCTGTCACATTGCTTGTAGGAAAGCAACCTCACCTACCAAGAACCATGCATTTTGTACACCCTCGTGTAAAATGCACCAATACAGTAGGTTAAAAATCATGTTGTAATGGCGAGAAAGAGAGCATGAACTTACAGATAATGCAGCCATGGATGTTCTGACAACAATTCACACATTGAAAATTTGTGGCTTGTATAATTTCTAGGCGATTCAAGGTATGAAAGCACAGGTTGATTTGATGACCTGGCTAGTGAATGCTTGGGATATTCAAGATTTATGTTTCGTCATTGGAGACCATAGGCTTGTGATCGAGCCAGAGGATATCTATTTCCTCACTGAAGGAAGGGACATTTCCTTGTTTGGGACAAGACCAGGTGGTCTTCCTACTGCATCTTATATGGATCAATATTGTAGCCGAGATTTAGAGTTGAAGGATCATCGCATTGATATCAAAACTATTGTGCGACCAGAACTAAAGATAATTGAATTCACCATCACCAGGTTGTGTGGAAGTGCAACTCTGCATGTGGCTACCAAAGCACAAATGCAGACTACAGTTGAATGTTCTAGGGGAAAAATTTTCAACTGGAGTGAAGGATTGTTGGCTAACATGAAGGGCCAACTTACAAGAGCTAAGAATGTGAAGTTGAAAAACTTCGGCTATGGAGCTATTCGTGTGTCTTTCGGTTTGGAGAGGATCCTACTCCTTGCACCTTAACAGTCTCCGATGGATCCCACGGGACCTAGGGAACCACGTATGTTGCGTTGGGTAGCATTGATGGCTCGCCATGGTGGCGATAGTGGTGTATGGGTTCGCTATACTCCTTAGTTATTTATATGGCTTAGGAACAAGATCTTCATGATTGAAGATTTTCCTTACGTAGGGATGGATTTTAGAGGTGACCCTAACACATCACTTCCACCAAGGGCACAGTGGGATGCATCAGGGAAAATAATTTTGAAGTTTTTTATGTTATCTAATTTTTATTTGGTTTTCAATCGTCCAATACTAATAAAATTTTTAAATGCATATGTCGTTCCATCACGACCAACAGCACTTCATTGCTTTGATAGGTGAGAGGAACAACCTATAGCAGGCCCACCACAGACTGATGCGACACAGATCCTTACAGAGTTGGAGCACAACCTAGAGAGGTTTACTATTGATGTTCCAGAGACAGAGACAGATGATATACCTCTTAGGCTTCAGAGACATGTGACTGGTGTTCCAGGCCGATTCAAGAGATATTTGCGTAGGGTGGCATGTGCCATAGCTTGCTATCATGATCATCATTTTGGATAGTTGATGGTCGATCTAGATTAACATTTTTTTTGTATCAGTATCTTTTGGATCATAAGGTATTTGAAACCTATGATCACAGATGGTGTAATATTTTTTGACACACAACTATTTTAACCTAATGACATAACTATTTCTGATCTACGAGTATTTTTTCAATATGGATTAAATATTGTTTTGTTTTAATTTTAATGTTGCAAATGTCTATTTAAAACTTTATTAGGTAATGCATCATCCAATGTGTTTAAATTTCTTTAAATGTGTTGATATTCAATGTAATCAAATTGTCTTTCCAAGAGACGAACTCTCAAAAACATTATTAACAAAGTTGGATTTCTGATAGCGTAAACACCATTTAAAAGTAATACAATGAGTTATGAACCTAACCTAACAATCAAACGTTGAATACAAAATGTGATGGCATCATATAATAGCTCAATGACTGCGCCATATTTTGCAATATTGTTCATTTTTTGACCTAGGCATATCCCATGAATAGAGACCAACTCATTGGTGAGTGAATAGATAACCCATGTTGCGGAAGAGATGTTATGTGTACTATGACAGGCACTGTTAGAAAAACCAATGTAAGTTTCAAGGAATTTTGACATCTGCAATATCAAGAGTAATTAAGATAAGCAGCGAAAGTAGCAAAAAGTTGTCAAGCAAAAATAACTAATCCTAAGGCACACTTTTCTAATCTAAGGCACATTGTTCTAAATTTGTAACTAATGTACAAAGAGGATCTTCACATGAAGAATCATGCATAATATCTCTTGAGATAAAGACCATTTCTGGGTTTATCTAAAGAGACACTTTCATAATCAATTAATTAATAGGCTCCTTTTGCAAGCACATGCTTAACAATATAAGGACCATACCACATTAGTTTGAATTTACCAGTGCCTAGTTTTTCGTGAGATTGATCGTATAGTAGAACTAGGTCACCTTCTAAATATATGCGAGGGTTAACACTTTGAGATCATACTGAGATTTCACACGTTTTTTATGAGCTAATGCAGCGGTGTGACGAGTTTCATCTATTTGTGCTAGGTATAGGAAGTGTTTATCCTCTTTAGAGGTAGCTGGTAATAATTCAATGGCTAATTTGAGTGACGCGATTTCACTATCAATGTGCAACACAACTTCCAAACCATAACAAGCTAAAAAGGAGTGAACCCTGTAGTTGTTTTTGCAGAGGTACGATATGCCCATAATGCCGAAAAAAACATGGTATTCCAATTGGTTTTATGAGTTTCGACAATCCTTTTAATCATGTTTGTTAAAACCTTGTTGACGGCCTCAAATTAACCATTAGTTTTTGGGTAATATGGTGTATAATTATCATGGCATAGGCCAAGTTGATCAGAAATTTTGGTCATCATAATGTTTCGAAAATGGCTCCTATGATCCGTAATGATAGCTTGAGGGACACCAAACTGAGCAATAACATGATTAAATATGAAAATTGCTGCAATTTTTCCATCATCCATGAATGTAGGCATTACCTCAGCCCATTTGGTAAAGTAATCTACGACGAGAATAATATACCCATGCCCCCTGACCGAGTGAGGTTTACATGTGATGAAACCGATGCCCCATTTGGCGAAAGGACCGCAACAATGATTGGGTGAAGGGGCGTTGGAGGTGCATGCATCTTTCACTAAAAAAATTGGAAATTGTGGCATTTTCTAACCGTGATAATACAGTCTTTGAATAAAGACGACCATAAATAGCCAGCACAATATATTTTGGGTTGTGGCAAACCGAGACATATGAACACCACATGCTCCAAAATGGAAATCATTCAAAACCCTTTTTTCTTCTTCGTGAGTTATACAACGTCGAAAAATAAAATCAACACCACGACGATAAAGAGTGTTGCCAACAATATTATATTGCTGAGATTGGTATCGAATTATCCGTCAATTTGATCATGAAATCTCTAGTCGAAAGGTTTGAGTCTAGAGATATATAATGATATCCCCAAACCAAGGTTCTAATCTACTGATTAGAAAGAGAGATTGCTCAGCGAGATGATTTTTTTCCACCGTTTCAGATTCAATATTGGGAAAATCACACATAAGTTCAGCAAATACCAACGATTTATTAGACTTGGATTTCTCGAACTCCAAATCAAACTCTTACAGGATAATAATCCATTTAGAGTATTTTCCCCCGAGTAATTGTTTTGTCAAAATATACATCATCATGTTGCAATTAGATATCACTGTGGTTTTGCGCAACAAAATGTAATGAAGAACTTGTTGGGCAGCTTAAATAGTTGCCAAGGCCAATTTCTCCACATGTGAATACTTGATTTCTGTCGAGGTGAGATTCCGACTTAGGTAATAAATCACATGTTCATTGTTAGAATCATCCTCTTGAACTAGAACCATTCCAATCATGGAATTGGACATATCCAAATACAAAAATTAATCCCGGTGATAATTAGGCAGATGCAATAACGATGCATGGGTCAACAGGTGTTTAAGTGCATCAAAATATTTATCGGCGATCTCGTCCCAAATGAATGGAACAATCTGTTTCACCAACCGGGTAAAACCTTTCATTAACTCTGCATTGTTCGGGATAAAATGACATAGAAAGTTTTCTTTCCAATGCAAAATTTGGATTTTGCAAAGAGTGGAAGGAGAAGGTAGATTAAAAATAGCCTCAACCTTCGATGGATCGACACGAATGCCTTCTTTTGAAACAATGAACCCAAGTAAACGTCTTGATTGTACAAAAAATACACATTTTTGCAGATTCAAATGAATGTTGTAATGCCTACATCTCATAAATATAGCACGTAAGTGTGTAGGATGATCTTGCCTGCGTAAGGAATGAGCAGGTAAGTCATCCAGGTAGGGGTTTTACAATATGTTTGATATTGTGAAATGCATAAGGCATAGCTCTTTGAAAAGTGGCGCCATCATTTTTTAGTCCAAAAGGTAATTTACAGTATGTAAACGTGCCCCATGGACATATAAATTTTGTTTTAGGCTGATCAGCAAGGAGTATGTTTATTTGATTGTAACCAAAAAAACCATCCATAAACGATAATATTTTTTTTCCAGAACATTCGTCAATAATTTGGTCAATATAAGGGGTAGGATAATTTTATTTAGGACAAGCCTTGTTAATATCACGATAATCGACAGATACTCTTATAGTCCCTTGTTTCTTCGTTATGGAAAATATATTAGATACCCAATCCGTCAAAGGAATAGGATAAATAAATCTTGCATGCGGTAATTTTTCAACTTTAGCTTTGATTGCAGCAACTTTCCATGGATGTATCAGACGTAATCTCTGTCTAATAGGCCTGGTATCCGGGTATGTCTTAATTTCATGAATAACAATATTAGGATCAATACCTGGCATTTCTTCATAAGACCAAGAAAAATTGTCTCAGAAATTTTGAAATAGGGCTTTGTAGATTTTGATCTCTTCAATTGAGCAAGAAGCACCTATACGAATGTTATCAATTATTTTGGGTTTAATTGATATGTCAATAGGAATTGTGGTAGAAATATTTCCCAAATTTTTCTCAGAATCCGAATGAACAATGGATGTAGGATTTTGAGGTTCCTTGACATAACCAATTGTAAATATGGATGAAAAATCATTCTCAAGTTTATCAAGATCAGATATAAAACAAGATTGATGATGGAGATCGTCCCATGGAAATTCTTCTGATGACAATATTTCTCGTATATTTTCATCAGTTGAAAATACTCGTTGAAAAGGATCCAGAAATGATGTCAAAGTTGAGCTTGATAAAGAAGATGACTATTCACTGACCACATTAATTTGATCAGTATAAGTTGATGAAGTGTCAGAACACGAGTGTACTGCTACATATGTTGATCCAAAAGGACTTAAAGGCATCTCGCCACCATAGGAGTCCAATTCTGATTCTAATGGCACATTCCATGTGTCATCAAATGGCATTGTGCTTAATGTAATCATATTGATGTTGGAAATAGTTCGCGGTATGTTGGGATAAGGTATAGTGAAAGTTCCCATGAGAGCGGAATCCTTAACTAGTCCTACCCCAACATCTTCGTAGGGATAAAAGTTTTTCCGACATGCTAGATACTATCCGTAGAAGCAGGATCTGAATCGAAGTAAGACAACTAATCTATTTTAACAATATTTTCTTTATGAGGAAACATTATCATCTGAAATACTGATGCAACAACAATAGTCATAGCATAATACCAACTTCAACCCAGAAGAGGGTTGTAATCAAGAGGGGAATCAACAAATTCCACCTCAAGTTTTATGGTTTTTCCTTCTATTTGTATAGGTAGATCCTGGAGTATTCCAAATGGGCGAAAACCTCTTCCATAAAAGGCTTTAAGGATGGTCAGTGACTAGTTGATTGCCGGAGAACCAAGATTTTTCCAACAATCTAAGGACATAATGCACGTAGATGCTCCCTCATCAATTACTATGTGAAAAACTCACCTTGATTTGACTAATACTGGAATTTGAAAAGCAATTTGATGTGGGAGCCTAGGTACAAAATTTTCGAGATCAAAGACAATTAGATTCGTGTCTTAAGGATAAATTTCTCCTATAGTTGATAATAGTAATTTCCTCTCACCTGGACAAGATTTCAGCACTTCGAGGGCTGACATTGCTAAAGGGGATATGGCCAAATCTTCAACAATATTGTAAAATAGAGTGGCTCTCGCATCTAAATTAAAATCCTATTTTCGAAGTACACCTTTGGCAAGCGGTTTAATCACAAAATCAGGGTTAGGTTTATCGATTTGCAATGGTTTGGATGAAGGAGTTGATGTTGGTGGTTGACAGAATAATTTAGTTTCTTTACTAGTTACAGGACTCTTAGATCCATAGTCTTGAGATCATGTCGCAACCATGACCTGGGACATAATCAGGATATCTGTCGATGAATTAGAAGAAGATCCGATCATTTTTCTATCTTGAGATGGAAAAGGATATTTTAAGATGGTAGGTGTGTGTGAAATTTTAACAAATTTGGATACCTCAGCCCGATGTGGACACTCTTTGGTGTAGTGATCTTCATCATAGATGAGAAAAGGATAAAGAGGTTTTCGTTTTTCGTCTAACGATTCAGTTTTATCAGCTTTCTCTTTGGGAGAAGTGTTTTGTTTATTTTTACCCTTCCCCTTCTTCTTATTTCCGGATGATTTAGCTTTGGTTGTAGATGAGTCCATGACGTGAATATTGAGAGAAGTTTCTAGGAAAGGGTCTCCTTTAGGTGAATCTGGTAGAGTTATGATTGGAGAATTACATTTAGATGATTTATTCTTACTCTTTGTAGTATTAACTGTACCACTTACACCATCTGCAGAATGAGAACCAGAAGGAGTTGCAGTAAGTTGACTTGGGTGGGGTAAATAAGGAATTTTTTCATACAAAGTACCGGAATGTGTGTAAACGAGGTCCAGGTAGTGTGCTCGAGCTATGACCTATTTTTCTGTTACATCACCTCCTTTAGCTACATCTTCAATAATCTTTGGAAGCAATATTTAGTAAAACACTCTACCAAAATTTGATTCGGAATGAAAACTTTCACTAAATGTCATCTACATTGCCGTTCGTGTATGTGATCTAAAATGTATGTAGACATACTATGTTTTAATGAAGTAAAATTTTTTGTGTCATTGTCATAACAGACTGGCAACTGAAAATTAGTTAGGAAGGTTGTTGCTAAAGCGTTGAAATTATTGAAAGAGCCATGTGGTAACTAAATGTACCACTTTGTAGCTAAGCCAATTAATGTTCTCTGAAAAAGTCTCAAATGGATGGAATCATCAATTAAGGAGTTGGATGCACACCACAAATGATAATTCATCACATGATTTGAGGGGTCTTATCCTGATTTTCCTTCAAACTTTGGAATATCACTCAACAACTTAGTGGGCATTTCTAGCCAAAACAGAAGATAATAAATCAGATCATTCAATAGCCGAGACAATTTTGGTAAGTCTAAAGTTGCAATGAATGGTAAACATTGGTTTGGGTCTTGTTGTGCAAACTGATAACCTTAAGGAACAATATCAGTACTTGGAGGAGGATATCCAGGAAAATCTAGGATAGCCTGAGCAGATGGAATTGGAATACCTCCAGGGTCTCTAGGGTTAGCCATACCGAACTAGTATTTGATATGTATAAAAGAGGTATGGTTTACTCTAGGAAACTGGATTTTGTCCCATTTTTCCATATTGAAATTTCCCTTGAAATGGTTGACTCTAAACAAACTGATCTTGAAAGGTTTGACCTGTAAAAGGTAGAGTTGTTTGAACTGTAGTTGCACCAGGTTGTCCTACAGAGGTTTGAGGGATAGAATGAACTGTAGGTCCAATTTGATGAGCAGTGATTTGAGGGATTGTCTATGTAACAGTTGGTGTTTTAGTTTGAAGGGTTGTAACAACAGGGGTTTGAGAAACTCCAGGGATAGGTGTACTTAGTTGTTAAACAAAAATTTGCACAGTGGATTGGATATGAGTACTTAGTACTCGCACCAGTTTGCTTACTACTAGGCACAGATACCTGTGGGTTAATTTTAAGTGCACTCTGAACAGGCTGTCAGACTTGGGTAAAACCAAATTGTCCAACTAACTGAGCAGGTTGATTATAAGTTACTTGTAAATTAGGCTGAAAATATTGTTGATTCAACAACGGATTCCACACAGTACTAACCCTTGGGTAAGGAGATCCCATCAAAGCTTCTAATGCATAAGGTTGACCATAACCAGTTTGAGGTATTGGAACATAAGTTTGATAATTACTAGGAAAATTTGATCCTACAACCGAGGGATAAGTTCCAGTAAAAGGTTGTCCTCCTTTAAATAACAGTTGTTGTTGATAAAACCGTTTCCCCTGGAAAGGTAATTGCCCTTGAAGAGGTTATTTCCCTTGAAGAGGTTCTTTCCCTTTGAGAGGTTGTTTCCCTTGGAGAGGCTGCTGCCCTTGGAGAAGCTGTTGCCCCCCAGGTGCCATATAGCCACCTTGAGAGCTAGCTTGAGGAATATTTCCGGAAAATTTATAGACATGTTCCATTGTCAAAGATTCGGTGGTAAATTCATAGAGACCAAATGATTTTGTAAAAGTTTCAGAATATGGAGATGCTCCTGAGAAAGTTCCAAAGAGCGACTGGTACCTAGGAGGAACCAATGGACCACCATACAAAAATGTTTCTGGTGATGAAGAAAACATAGATGACTCAGTAGACATGTTTGGTGAAGCTGTGTAACTACTTTTGTGTATAGAGTAAAAAGGTATGAGGCGTGGTGAATAATTGTAACTAGAGTTATGCAAAAATTCGGTAATTTGATGATACCAAGGATCCAGACTAAAAGGAATGTAAGGGTAAATTTATTCACTAAACCTTAGATCTAAAGATTTTTGACGTGAAGGAATTGTGATCTCTTCTTTCGTGTAGGAAATATCTTTGATAATAATTAGGCCAGGAGGAATATTCTCAATAATAAGAATTTTCACTCGAGGTGAACGAGGACGACTAGGAGTCGGGGCTATGAAATACGAAGGTGACTCAGACGAAGTAGATTCAAATTCAAGTTCAGATATTTTGGGTTCAGTGAATTGAGTATCTGATAATTCACCACTAACAAATTCAATTGTAATTACTTCGGAAATTTCTGGTTGTTCTTGATATTTTTCAATTATCTGAGGTTGATTAACTTTGAAATCAAGATGTATTACAATGGATGTTTCTCCTTGTTCAGTAGACCCATTTCCTGATTGTTGAACTCTTTCAGTTTTAATTTTTTCCAATTGACTGGGTGTATATTCAGGGGGATCCCTGCATTCTATGTGAATGTCTCGGTAATTCAGCCACAGTTAATCTTTTAACACACAAAATAAAAAATATTCAAAATAATACACCTAAGGTTGCTAAAAAAATGAAGCAAATAAACACGCTCCTACAAAATATAAGAGACAAACCACACACAAATAGTATGTTTCCACAATAAAAGCAATAGTTGGTGATGAAATCCAACATCGTGGAAATTAATGTGGAAAACTAGTGATTGGAACAGTTACCCTAACAACCTGCTTAATGAGAGAGTCTGGTGCAAGTAACTCCACTATGCCATCTCGAAGTGAAGAGTACCCTTCGGAAAGTCCAAGTGAGGCTAGTCAACGTCTGCTCTAGGTAGAGTGGGACCTTCCCTCCAATGTCACCTTGGGAAAAATCCTAAATATTATGGCCACTAAGGTCACCAAATGAGACAATTACACCTGGGGGAATAGTCTATGATCTGATATACATGCAAGGGCAGAGTATCAAGCTCAATACCCTTGAAATCTCCTCGACATGGTAAATCTGAGGTTTGCTAACAAGTGACCCCAGGCTACTTGACGATGGTTAATCTGAGGTTTACCGTTTGTATTACGTGCACTTATTCTATCTTCACCAAAGAAGTAGGTACGATTACCTCTCTGGGTCCGACATGACCTCATGCTTGACTCTTTTAAGAAGAGCTTCCCAAAGTACAAATGCAACAATTGGATTTCCCTACCGCAAGATGCTACTTGTTTGTTTTAACTACTTTGGAAAGTTTATTACAACCTATTCCAAAGCACTAGCCTAAGTTAAATTGGTGGAATGAGCCTTATAAAATGTAAAAAATATCTAGATTGATTTTTTTAAGCGTTGTATTGATTTGGATGTTATTAATGCAAGGGGTATGGAGATGAAACTTGATGATATTGTGACCTATCTCAAAATACTCTAAATGCATCGATATGAAAAATGCAACTCTTTTATTTCGATGAATTCTATTTACGAGAAATTTGAAGGACTTTTGAACTCAAAAGTACAAGCTTCCTAAAACTTCAAATAAAATTTCTTTTCGATAAGAAAACAATTTCATTAAGAACACAATTTCCAAGCATGATCAATGTCTCTTTTGTGAAGAAAATTTTGTTGATTACAAAGCCAAAAACTACAATTTTGATAAACAAACAAATCTCAAAAGAAAACAACTTATAAAACCCTAAAAAGTATAAAAACATCAAAGCAAATCAAACTTATAATTATCAATCCTAACTAAAATACCTATGTGTCTTTCTAATGATTTATCTTAGTTGTAATCAAACTAAAAATTATTCCACTTGACCTAGCATAAATGAAATCATGAAAGACTAGTTTGTGATAAATCAAAATTAGATTATATAGAAGCTTTTATGTTTTTCAATCAAATAAGAAACAAATATTCAAAAAATGTAAGGCTGGAAATAATCATGGTGGCTCAAGGAGAAAATAACATAAAACTAGTGATACGGAAAACCCTAATTGTATAACGCAAAAAGGATGATTGATCAAACAAGACTCTAAGGAGTTAAAGAGGATTTCATACATAGGTTCTGACAACTGGAGTAAATTAAGTTAAACCTTAAGAATTTGGTTATTTGAATTTGGAAGAGAGAATTTCAATTTTTTCAAAATTTCCCAGGGGCTGTGTAGCTTTTCAGTTAACACCAGTGAGCATGCGCATTGAACTATAAACCGCGGGGGGGCAGAGAAAAGTTGGAAAAAAAAATTAGGTTTTCTATCTCAAAGAATATAAAAGGTCATGTACCCAACCACACAAAAAGAAGTCAAAATGAGAAAGCTATAATTTCAAACTGAACATAACCAAAGAAAACTAAACTTGTCTTCCCCAACAGAGTCGCCAATTTGTTACCCGAATTAATCCATCTTGCGGAGAAGAGCGATCTCCCTAGTACTCCAACAAGTAACTAGAAACAAAGATCCATTGAAATCTATTTCTCTAGATTATTTTTACTTTAGATTATACAACCATGAAATAAGGAGGTCATGCTCCTACCTTTCAACCGAGACATTTGATGTAGCCTTTTGCCTTTTGCTCCAAAGCAGTTCCTCAATGCTGAGAAGAACCTTCAATCACAAACAATACAAAGGATCAAAGCACCTGTAGTATATAATAATCATAAATACTAATCCAACTTAGTGATCAAGGAATCTAAGTATTAACATCATTTCCATGAATTCAAAAACACGACAACGAGAAAAAAATATCCATATGTATTATCAGAAATTAAAAAGAGAAATCTTACAACCTATGCCTTGATGTTGTACAGATTTCTCTTGTGTGTCTGAGCAATCATTTCCTTCAGTCTGATAAGCCTTCCTCTCTATAATAAACAGCATCAAGTCATGTGTAAAAAGGTGTAATCTTCAATGTGCCAACAACAACTTACTGTCTCAGAAACTATGAATTCTATGAACTCTCTCCAGCTTAGAATCTATACAAATCAGTATCTACCCTTCAACCTGAAACTTTAGTTCAATTTATAGAGAGATTGGAGTAGTTTCAGATCCATTAAGAGAGGGATGGATTCCTCCCATGAAGGGATTTGAGTTCCTTTGACCAAGGGATAAGCTCCATGAGTAGAGGGATAAAGCTCGAACTAGCACGACTCTAGAGGCTTCCAGTTGGGAGAATATTCGACCAACTAGGCTTCTAGAAGTTACTTTTTAAATTTACTTGCTTTTTACGGGTGTGCGCAGGTTTTAGTGGTGAACAGATCAGCGATCACTGTGGCTAATGGAAGAGGCATCAGCGCATGTTAAAGAAAAGGCTATAAAAAGCGTGCATGCAATCTTTTGAAGGTTTTAAAGAGCTTTTCTCCGATTTCCAAGACTTTATTAAGGAACATTAGTGTTTTTTACCTCTAAGGGAACATGATATGGATGGTGATAGACCCACATTGACAGTAAAATGTCATGGTGACAAAATGACGAGTAACAACGTGTCAAGAAAATTCCTCCAACCCAGAAGCGCAGCGAAAAATTACAGAAATGTAACGTGTGGCAACAGAAGCTTAGTAAATGTTTGGAAGGTGATTTGGAGGCCTTCCCAGAGGTGTTTTTAGCTAAAAATGGTATGGTTGGAAATTTTTGAATTTCTACTACACCATGTAATCATCAATCACTAGAAAACATTGCTCCAAACCTCAAAAAAGTTGATTTGAAGTCAATTTGTCCCATAAAAGTAGCGAAGTTTCCAGAAGTGCAACGAAAAAATAAGGGTCAAAGATGAACTGATATCTTCTTAACCATAGTAATTTTTACAAAAATCGGAGAGGTTTTTGTAGATAAGGTTTTTTTGGAGAAAAGATCTCTCATTTTTTGGAAATTCATTTCCATTTTCTCAGAATTTATGCCACAAAATGATGACTAAAACAGACAAGAAAAATTGGAGAATTTGATTTTCTAAAATAAGCCTCCAAGAAAGTTCAATATCTCCAAATATATGATACTTATGCTGACACTGAAGGAGGTTATTGTGATTTTTTCTTTCCTTAACAAAAACCTCTTCTGGTTTTCAAAAATTCATCATCATTTGGTCAGAAACTAATTTTGAAAATGATGACCAAAAACATAGTCAAAAGCGCTACGAATTTCAAAGAAGGAAAATGAGAGGGAAGGGGGGTACGAAAAATTACGAAAAATTTATGGGAGGTAGGGATATATGTTAGGAAGACAGTGAAGGAGTAATTTCTTGAAATGAGGGATAAAAAATGGGTGAAATGGTCAAAACATAGACCTAGGGTAAAAGCAAAACAAAAAACTAGGGTTTTGGGAAATGGTGAAATGAGAGGAAGGGGGGTAGGAAAAATTGTAGAAAATTTATGGGGGGTAGATATGGGTGTTAGGAATAAATGGGTAGTGAAATTTCTTATATTGAGTGAGGTAATGATGGGAAAAAGTGGAAAACGCAGGGAAAACCCAGAAACACAACATTGGCTTGGTTTTTTTGGGAAAAGTGGTGAGATGGAGGAAATTAGTGTGTGAAATGGTTGGGGAAGGTTTGATAAGTGTATACAAGGGTAGTTGGGTAGAAAAATTAGGGAATCTCTCTCTAAGATGAAGCAAAAACCATGAAAGCTAAAAGCACAATGAAACCCTAGGAGAGGGATTCTATTCACTTTTTGTGAGAAATGACTGCATCAAAGAGTTGATGAAGGCTTTAATTACATGTCCAAGAGTCTCTGAATCTTTTAGAATGAGAAATGAAAACTGTTTTTTCTTTCTATAACTTGCAAACCCAAAAATGTACCGTGTTTTCCAGAATTAGAGCATGCTAATGCAGAAGCACAACATGTTTGATGGAAACGGTTTAGTGATGAGAAATTCAAGGTTTTGATGGCTAAGATGAAGAAAAATGGTGGAGAAGTGTTCCTGGAGGATGGAATGAAGATTTTGAATGCTTGGATGGTCCTTTTATTGCTTAAAAGATGGTTTTTTATTTGGTGATGGTGTGACATAACATGTCCTTTTGAGAAGTGACTTGATGAGGTTGTGTACTGCAACTTGATTTTTTTGTTTGGAAATGTTACATCTCCATGTGGGCTGAATGTAAATTTCATATATTTTTGAAAAAACTTATCCCTCATTACTAACTCCCGTGATGGTGAATATGGTGATGATATGACTCCCCTGTAGATTTTGATGACATGGGTA